>JABASC010001388.1:0-24033 GCA_019776185.1 Plutomurus gul | reverse complement strand
ACGCTTGTCTTGTAGAGAATTTAATTCTGCATCCAATGAAATACATTTCATTAAAATCCATTGAGTTGTTCAGGAGATATTTACACAATACTTTCCGATGTCTCACATCTAGCGGCGTCGCATGGTGAGACGTTGACACATACACTATTCCCAGTACATTCACCGCTGAGCATACCTGCTTCCAACCAAGATTTAGATAAGGATTTTACTTGCACATGTTAGTTTTATCACACACAATGTCTCAAGCGGAATGTGGACAAATTTTAACTCCTAAATGTAGAAACATTTCCTATGTATAACGCCGAGTTTAAGTTAAAAGCAGTAGAATATTGAGAATCCACTTCAATTTCTGAAGCTAGTAGACATTTTAATGTTGATCGCAAAAGTATACGTGAATGGAAGACAACTCAAACTCACTCTAAGAAGCAAAATGAGCCTCACAACTGCAACTGATAGCAATATTCCTACCAACTCCTTTAATTAGCGTTGACGATATAATACTGCCCTCCGGCCTCCGAAGACGAGTTGATGGAAGTCGAATACTCATCTAATACTTTAGATAACTACAATAGATTATGACAATAACAAGTGTGTTCAAATTTAATTTGTAAATAATCATGATTTCTCTGAAATAATAACACAATTTTTCTTGTTTAAACTATAAGCCCCCATGCTCACATTATCCCACCAATTGGGGCTTATTGCAGTTTTATTCAAAATTGGCTCACGAAACAATAATTTCTCCGGGAGTTTTTCCGGTTTTTACGGTATTTCCAATGAAGTTCTCACTTTTTTTATTTTCGAAAAATTTCATTACTATTTTTCTCATGAACAACGAATTTTTAAAGCCGGTGGGTTTGAACCAGTGTGGGGACCCAATACATGCCTACCTCTACAGTTTAAATTCCGAAATCGGGTGGCACTAGAAAATATCTCCTAGTCTTGCTAGAACAAACTTGTGTCAGTTTTGATTTTTTCAAAATACTCTCTGTAGGTTAACGTGATATTCACTTTCAGAAAGCAAGGATCGCTTTTAATGTTTCGATTACTGACAATGAGTTGTGAATTTTCTGGAAACCAAGAATTGTTCACCAAAGAAAACGCTCTCAGGTGCGGATAACTCAGTTTGGGGGGAGGGAATGAGTCAGCCTACCTAAACGTGTTTAAGGCTAGGAAAATGCAAGAATTCGGCGTAAGACCAAAATTTTTTTGGTCAATTAAAACATATACATACATCACATTTTGGAATGAAAGTGTGTGAATTTTGTACGAAATCTAAAGAAAATTAGCAGTGAGCAACACGTAATATTTACAGGTTAGTTGTAAAGGGGACTGTATAGTCTCAAGTTTTTGGAAATCCCTTCTTTACATATAAGTATATAGCAAAACTTTCCTCTAAGCTGGCCAAAGGGGGAACTTGTGCTCTAAAGGTGTATATGAAGGAGGACGGGGACGGATGGTCACCATCGATGCTTGCTTGAAATACACCTGAATATTTTGTTGAATAAACTCAGACAAAAACAAATACTATTGTAACAGCGCTTATTCAATCATTAAATAATTAATATGTAGAAGGTTTGTATATAACGTTTCACGAGAAGTGGAAAAGGTAGAAATGGATGAAAATCCTATCATTTGGTTCATTCTCTGTCATCTTATTCGCCTATGTGTTCAATAATTTATATTAGATAGATGTCTATGAATAATTTTCATGCTTATTGTGTTGAACAAAAATGTTCAACGAATTGACAGATCTGTGTGTTTGTATATGCATAAGCAAGCGCACAGTGTAAATGTGCATTCCATGATTGAACAACAAGACACACTGATAGAATGAAAACTTAACTTTAACAGATCGGTTTATTAAAAATAATATTCGCAATTCGCATGCATATTCACCAAATGTTCAGTCAGTCAGGAGTCAGGTTATCCTTGTCATAAAGATTACTATGAATAATCTTACTATCTAATCAAACTAATCATCAAATAACCAGCAAGTGCATAGCTATATGTTGGATGCTGGTGGAACATAAAAATTTGTCCATCTAAAATGTTATAAATTATCTACAATGCATAGAATATTGCATAGTTGTATTTGCATATATTATGCTCTACTAGTTTCCCATAAGAGAAAAAAATTAACCCCGAATAGCTTTCCTTATTTATCTCTCCAGTCCGTGCATCATTGTAAATTGTAAAGGTCAAGCGACCACCTCTGTAACTCTTCAGAGAAGATGTAGTTTTGGTGAATGGCATACAACTGCGCAAGAATTTCAAAGGCTAGATAGTCTACAGACACACTCACATTAAAATAATACGTGCTAGAAGCTGCGCAAAAGGTAAATTTTTCTGATAGGTAAAAGTAACATCAGATGAAGTATCAATTTAACTTTTGCGTTAGAAATGAGCCACATGTTACACTCTTTAGCGAGAATTCGAAGAATCTAATTGAGAAGATAAGGAAGCTCTTCTCAAAGGAATATTGAAAGCAATAACAGGACAGAGAAACAATAGAAAAGTAGTCAAAAGAAGACAATTGTCGTTTAGTGCGCGAAATAATTTCTTTGTGATTGTAATTAAACCAGGAACGAAAACTTTGCTTCAGTTTTCTACACTGCACTTTTTTGTGTATTTGTGTTACAGATTATTTTGTGGTGTCATATTTTTTGTATTTAGATATTGACTGGATATTGGATTATTGGATATCTAACTTTATTTATTTTTTGTGAGTGTCAAACGCCCAATGTTGAATTACACATCATATGCAAATGTTTATGATTGTAAAAATTATATTTCAAATATTTACAGGAGTTTTTGGTAAAGTTCACGGTATACAAACAAATGTAAATTAAATCTCAGTGATTTACATTACCCAGAATTGTTTTCGACTGGGACAAAACATACGCTGGACATATACTGGAATCGTCTCGTCGCTCACGGAATGAAGCGGCGGAATGTGGACTCTAGTAAAACTCGCCGACCCGTAAAAAAGATCCCAAAATCTTTCGATGGAATTTACACAAGGTATTTGTTGGAATTTGAATACACCGTCTTGATTTTGTTTACTCAATACTCACCATTTTCACCCGTGTTGAATTATCATTATTTAATTTTAAATTACAGCATAGTTGTGTACGTGAAACTTGTTCTTCTGTGGTTTTGCGTCATGGGCGGTGACTACGTTTTAGAATTTCGTCTCGAATATCTCTATCCGATTTATCTTCTACTGCACAACTCTTACGAGGCATACAAATTCCAGGGAATTGTAAGTTTTGATAGATTTACATTATTGTTCATTTACCTAACACTAACAAACAACAACAAAAATCGACGGTAACACTTTGGTCTATAATTGGTTTTAGGCTTTTGCGGTCCTTCTGGTGTGTGTTGTGGTGTCTGTCGATGTGATTTGTCTTGGGGTCATTCCGACGCCATGGTTGTACTTATTAGGCTCGCTAGCCGTTTGGGTAAGTATAGTGGGATTCACGAGAGAATAGTCTATAAGGCTACAGTGTCGTTAGGAATGCAAGTTACAATTTGTAACTAACAAATTAAATTGGAATATACTTTTGGTCGCCGTATTATTATAGGTAGCATAGGGTTATAAACATAAACTGAGTCTACTCATGGGTTCCAAAATAATCCTGTTTTGAACAGAAAGCAAATAACATTCCAATCTCAGTGTCTCCAATGTATCGTTCCGTGAACATTATAGTGCTGTCTACTATTAAATTGACAGGCTGCCACTCCTACTCTACGTTTCATCTTAATCTCACCTTATCACAACGATGTAAGTTTAATTTCAATTATTTTATTACATATTCATCCGTAAAAAATTGATACGACTGTAAATATATGCATTGGTAATTTCAGGGAAAAAAATCTTGCGAAATCAGGTTCTACTTATCCGTGTGAAATATGTGATAATGTTTTAACCACAAGAGAAGGTCTGTTCGTCACATGAAATAATTCCATTCGGACAAGACTACATGGATTCATAATTGTGAGATGTGTGTTATGGTTTTTAGAGTAAAATCTGATTTATTAACACAGATACGGTATGTTCATAACAGTGAAACATTTGAGTGTATAACGTGTGGGAAGATTTACAAATCTACTAATTCTTTGAATGATCATGTTAATACACACCACGAAAATCCAAAAATTTTCAATTGCGATTTTTGTGATGTTACATTTAATTCTAAGTCCAGTCAAACAAGGCACCTCCGTTATACACACCCTGAAAATTTTGCAATACTTCATCCTCGACCTTTGGAAACAAAAAAGTTAAATTTTAGTCCAACAACTAGTCTAATCATGAATACTGAACCAAATATATTTTTAACCGGTGAGTACAATTAATAAGTTACAATTTGTCTTCCGAATGGCTTGAATTCAAACGGTAATTACAATACAAATGGATGCAACATATTTTATCAAAAGTTACAATTTTATGGTCTATGGTCTATCAGAGTATCCAATTAGAAAATTTTTACTTACTATTTTTTTAGGTGATAAGGGCAACGTTGTCGGGTACCCACATGTTTGTCCAATTAATGACAAGGAGGATAATTGTGTGGGTATGTATATTGGCTTCACGACATTAAATACACCACCAGAGGCAATTAAAAGAAAAATAGTGACCCATGCGCGCACGGGCAACAAATATGACTATGACTCACTAGGTAATTGAAATGACAACAGAGTAAGGTCAGATTGACATAATAGGCAAGTGGCATTGTGTTAGAGTTGATGGCTAAAGGTACATTGTCATAAAATTATAAATCATCTCAATTAATCATCTAACTAATTTATAATGAAATATATATAAAACGAAGTTTATAAAAACTGGCATGATAAAGACTCATACTCCTACAAATACGTCTACACAGGGCTGAAGACTCGTGAGCACGTATTTTATAGGAGTATGAGTCTTTATCGTTTTTGAGGATTCTGAGTCTTTATCGAATACCGTGATTCTGAGTCCCCATACTGTCGGACTCATTTCTCATCGGAGTCATCTACGCGTATGAGTCGTTGTATGTAATCAGACAAGAAAATAAAGCTCTTAGACTTGAAATTAAGCGCTTTAAATTGTCTAAAGAAGAAGACAGAACTGAAATAAAACATTGAAGGAGAAAGTGATGGAGAAAGACGAGGTGGGTATTTAAATGTACACTAAATGCTAATTAAAGTATATTTTTAATTTTTATAAATTTAATTCAATATTTTTGCAGATACTTGATAATATCTGGTCAAGACTGAATCCTCCAAAAGACTCTGTTATACATACTGTTTAGTTACAATTTTACATCTCTAGTGTTTTCCAATTTACTCAGAAATTTGCATTCCTTACGACCGATTAAGCATTAAATAAAATAATGTGTAATGCTTTGAATGGCAATAACCTTAGATAATTCTTTCTAAATTAGTTAATGATACGAAGTGATTGTATGTTTTTAAAAGGGTCAATGGTCATTTGGGCTGACTCCTCTTGGCCCTCTTCTTCTTCTCCCCACTCTCGTCTACATTGATGGCAAATCCATCCGACCTCTTCCCACTCAGCCACTTAGTCCTCTTGCCGCTCACTGGTATGTCAACCGCTTGTTTTACATGTAGATAAATTAAACCATCATCAGAACCAGTGTAAGATAAGTAAAGTGCAGAGCCATGATCTAGGTTGGGTTTGTGGGCATTGTTATGACCAAGCGTAAGTGTTCATTGTGCATGATCATTGATCACACTCTATGGGGAACAATGTGTAACAGTTGTTTTAGAGATATTTCAATTTACAGTGTCAGTATTATTAGTATTGGTACTATAGTTTAAATCTGAATAATCGTTTTTTTTTCAACCAACTTCATAAGAACATGTTGTCGTAAAGGCAATTAATTATGTAATGTGCTTAATTCATATTTTGTTTACAACAAGAATTTAAATACGAATATGACATTCGTAAATATTTTAATTTAATTTGTAGTGTGGGCTTCCCATTGGTCTCACTTGGATTTGGACTTAAGTCCTTTTTAGGGGGAAGGTTAAAACAACGTACCCGTAATGACGTTGGTCGTCAAAACGAAGTAAATTGTCATGTCATTTCTAAACTCAATTATAAACGTGGATGTAGTGTTTGTAAAAGGTTGTGCTTGATTGTAATTTTATTTTAATAGGTCCTATATTCAATTCTTTGGGACGCTCTTCCTTTCACCAGTACACCAGTTAATAATAATGAGGTAAGCACTTCAAAGTATCCTATAGAACACCATCCAATTTTCCTATGTTATTAAACGGCTATTGGACGTTTCCAGTACGCTTAGAAAGTAAAAATATGGGTAAACAGGTGATAAAAAACGGGGACGCAGTATTAGTCAAGAAGCAGCAAACGCCGTCAACACCGGCAGTTCCCAGAAGAAAATCTATAGAGGTTGGGGATGGGGACACGAAAATGAATGGGGATTTGTCTCCAGTTGTGTCCAATCACCACCACAATGGAAAAGTGACTACGGGAGCGGCTACTTTGTCTTCAGGGTCCGCCACGAGCCCCAGTCAACAAAATTCAAACCATCATAATCACCATCAGAATCATAATTCGTCGTCCCATTCCTTGACGACAACTCTGAGCTCTCCCGGTTCCAACAATTCTCACAGTTCCAGTCATCATAACAGTTCTAATGCCACGAGCCCATGCCCTACGTGCACGGGTAGCGGGTCATCAAAGAGAAAAAAGGATGACTGTTGTTTTAAGTAAATTTAACTTTTAATTTTGTTTGGTATATGTACACCATGAGATCATTGAAGTAGCCGCAAAACCATCTCGAACCGTATTCCTAAATCATTTTAGTAACTGTGGTTTGATAGGTAACATGCTTTATCTCATTTAGACTCGAGTCAGAGGTGAGAAAATTACGAAGCGACCTACACGTGGTGCGCACCATTGAATCTGAACTTAGAGGTCAAATAGGGTCACTTTTGTCCTCTGAAAGAAATCTCAGGGGAGACATAGCTTCTTTACAAGTACGTGATTAGTGATGTGCAAATGTGCATATTATAAGTAAAAATTGTACATGCATTTGTTATTCTTAACTTTAACATTAATCGAAATGTCTGGCGATAATTATTTTTAGGGAGAACATGAATCCCTGCAACTGAAATACTCAGCTTTACTTTTGAAAAGTCAGGAAGAGCGACAGAGCTATGAAAAGAAATTGGTAGAAGAGCGTCGTCAAAAAGAGAACGCTATTACCAAACAGAAAAAGGTATTTTTTTCTTTTTTGAACATTTTTATTTCAATCTTATGTACTCGTTGGTATACTTATTCTTATAATATTCAATAAGGCATCACAAGAATGTTCCGGGGACTGCAAAAGAAAGCTTCGCGATGCGGACCGAGAAAAAGAAACTCTCAAAAGAGAAATAAAGCTCCTCGAGGAGAAAAATGTTCGCACAGAACGAGAACTTCAAAATGTAAAGTCTACGTTGATGCTAGAGCAGAAAAACAAGGAAGTAATCAATTACAACAACCAACACGTAATATGGAAATTCTTCTTTCATTCCTTTCGTAATAACTTTTCATGCTACTTTAATTACTGTGGGTGATTGACTTTTTTCGTATTTTAATTTTCTAATCTAATATAACGTCACACTCCAAGTGTGATTAGTAACAATTCGTGTTATATTCACTTTGTTAATTGTATATGGATAAATTATAAAAAATTTAAGTATCACCATGTTTTGCCAATGAACTTCTAACTTTAATGTTGCAGCGTTGGAATAATTAGAATTATTGTTGTCTTGATATTTTAGTCTTCTGCTGATACTGCCAGACTGATGTCACACCTTAGCACTTTGAAGGAACAGAATGCGCATCTGGAGTCCAGTTTGAATGCTGAGACGCGGCTGAAACTTGATCTCTTTTCCGCTTTGGGCGAAGCTCGTCGACAATTATCCATCAGGTAATAATCATATCATATCACTGCATATCAATGTTTTGTGGTTTGCGATGGTGGAAAAAAAAAACTTTTCCCCCGAAATTTTCTGGTCCCATTTTTTATAAATTCGGGAAATTTCATCTTCGCAAAAATATCTAAAAAGGTCCTGGTTTTACGATTTCCTGATGAGCTTCAAATTTTCCCCAGATCCTGATCTTTTTCCACCGCCGTGTGTGTACATTAGATGTAGTAGTTCGTCATAATTGTATTTTTGCAAAAAAAAATCGTTTTTAAAGGGACTCGATGATAAAAACGAAGGAAGAGGAGTTGGATGAAGCTCGCAGTCAACTGGTTGAGGTTTTGGCTGTGTCTGACTTCAGTAACCATCACCAACAGCAGCGACAACATCATTCTCAGCAGCAGCAGCAACAACACCAACAACAACCTTTACAGCAGCTTCAGCAGCGACAACTACAGCAAAATCATCATCCAATATCTCAGCAACAGCAGCATAGTAACCGGTTGAAAAATTTGGTGGTAGGTGTTGGTGAGGGTTCTCCTCAGCAGCGTGAGAACCTCACTTTTTCCCCACTAATTGAGTCGTAAAAGCGAAAAATAACCACGCTAAAGCTATTAAACTAATAATAATAACATAAATAGTAATATCAGGTCATCATACCAAATCACATAAACTAAATAAATGTCAATGTCGGTGTACTGTAATGTGCTGTAACCTCCACTCCCCATCCCATCGATGTTTTTCTCAAAGGTGTTGTCACGTCCGTTGCAATATGCCAATGCTGCAAGTGCAAGACCTATATGTGGAAATCTCTACTGAGCGACTACAAGCAAAACGATACCAGTTTCGGATACGTTATTATAATTATTATTAGAATCATCATTCTTATTATTTTGTTATCATTGTTATTTAATTAGCTTAATGTAACCATACTGTTAAACTGCAATATACTGAACCGAATACACAGGTTGATTGAAAAAAAAATCGAATACAAATGAAATGCATATTCATTTACGAAATATACACATTATAAAACTAATAGACTTATAAAATGAAACGTAGCAACATAATGTATTTATGACGACTTGAAAAGAAAATAACTTATTTACGATTACTGTTATTATTATATTACTATTTAAGTACTGTTATTATTCATAAATAAACATCACCTTATATTATTTACGTTTATTACTAATCACCGGATATAATTTACAATTGTGTACCACCACAAAAGAAACTGTTGAGCGAGGCGTATGATGATGGTAAAATAACATTTCAATTTTTCAATTGAGAATTATTGTCTGATTGTAATGTCTAGAAAACCCATTTTTGTGTACTGTCAGTTGTACCGCTGTGTACCGTACCGTAGATTCCCAGAATGAAATGAACCGAACCGATGCAAATGGAATCAGCGGGTCGGATAGGGAGATTATACATGAAAACTGTAACAACCAGCAATTTGTCAAATGTCATGAAGTGAAACCAAACCGTTAAAGATCATTCTGCAATTATTGACGACGATTGTATTCTGTGTATGATGATGGATATCATGTCATTAACCATAATAATGTGTAAGATTATTATTGTAATCTCTTTTACTAAATGTGAACGCGTGTACTTGACCGTACTGTACGAAGCGTATGTACGTAACATAAATAATAAAAGTGTCAGCATGAAATTATATTTCTCGTACTTTCAATTTTTTGCACAAGTCGCACTGTGCAGTAACTTGTGTTCATATATTATAATAAATTGTAATAGTGTGTTTTAAATACCGAGTGACGGTGGTGACACTATGGTATGGAAACAATTGAAAGAACATATTGTGGTAACTTGCAAATTTTTAATAAACAATATTATTTGCAAGACTGCAATCTAGCCAAGTAGGAACAATATAAAATGGGTGAATACAAAAGTAGACTTTCTTTGATTACTTCCGGGACATTTATGTTTGTAGGAACCGGGAGTAGATTCGAACACAACAACCAACCTAACCTTTAAAGCAGTATTCAAATCAATGAACCACGTATTCTTTGCTAGCCATCCGAGAACAAACAGAATCCAAGAGGGAAGACTGCTCAAGCTCATCATTGGTAATTTGATAAATATTTTTAACCGCATCTACATCAGTTAAGTTTGATAGTTCTTCCAAAGGAATCTCAAGACCTTGAATTAAATTCCGTATGGTGGGGAAAATCTTCTCTTCTCCAACGAGTAAAATGTCAGTGTCTTCATCAGCAGACGCAAATTTTTTCAAGGAATCAGAAATCTGTGCACATTGAGTTATTATTAATCACCATTGTTTGTTTACTTAAATGGATTATTAAACGCACTTAATAAATAATTAACTTTTTACATTCTTGGTGGGACTCAAACAGTAAAGGATTTCCGTCTGAAAACTTTTAGTTATCATTTTCTCTTCCTTCATATTATACTGCGCTTTCGTGATGGCCAATGATAGCTGAAACGGATCCACTATCTGCAGAAATCGCCAGAAATAAAGATACATTATAAGCTATTTGTCCTTGACATTTGACAGTTAGCACCGATGCATTTGGGCACCATCCGGCATACATGAAAACCTCAGTATTACGCTCTCGTACGCCCAGACCCCCGCTACAAAGTGGACAAAAGGTTTACCCTCGCCTACGCCAGGGTCCCCAGGGAGTCAAATCTGCCCCACTCCAACCCCATCAGCGGGCAGTTTTAACCCTCGGCCCAGCCGAGGGGGTCAGCCCGACTCCGCCGCCTGCCCCTTTAAAGAATGTAGTGAGTAGTGTCACACTACTCACTACTAGTGTGGGTTTTGCGTAGGAAGGGGACTCATTCTTTTTCCAAATAATAAAATTTATTTAATCCTACCATTGTTGCAATAGGAAGTTTTACTAAATAAAGGATGATAAAAAATAAAGCAAAAATACATAATTGTGAGTTGCGGTAAAAGTAGTACCCTGTGGGGAAGAACCGGATAGAAGTCCTAAGGGTACGATTTATGCTACTACGGATTACTACGTAAATGACATTATTTGGCATACGCATATGTGCTGGAGTGGCTTTTTAAACCGAAAACGGCTTAGGTTTGACCTTTGACACTCCCTCCTCACATAAGGTATTTGACCCCTCCTAGAAAAGTCGAGGTTTTCATACCATCCGTTGTGGGGGCATGGTTTCAACTCCTGTGTCCTGTGAGTGATTACTGCTGATGCACATTTTGTATTTAGTCATTACTCCAACATTTAATTCTTACCAATTTGGGCTTTAGCATCGTAAATGGAAGTGAAGCTGATAAAATGAGTTTCCGAATTTCTGCTGTATTTTTTACATCTCGAAACAAAATTCGGACAAGCTTTTCCTGGGTTTCGAAGAATGGGTCCATACTGGTTCGTCGACACACAGGGGCTGGACGGCTGGAGGCTGGAGGCCCTAGAGGTAATAAAAGAATGACCTACTAATTATGTTATTGTGGAATTTATGTAATAATTCAATAAATAACCAACATGTAACTTGAACACTAAAACTCTTCTTATTACCTCCAGTTTTATTTACTTTTAATTATTATTACCTAAAGTCTAAAGTCAGTGCAGTATTTGATTTGATAGGCTTTGCAAATATATATATTTGGTTTATGTGCTATAGATTAGATAATGAAAAACAATTTTTTAGCTCAAAAATGAAAGTCTGGCGTCTGGCAGACAGAAACACGAAGTCTGAGAAACTCTGACCTCTCTGAGAATTGAGATAGTATACACTACACTCTGAATGTTTGTTTGTGTGATGGTTCAGGCTGGATGGAGGGAAAAATCCAATTTGAAAATTTGCAAGCAATATATGGTTTTGTGAAGTTACCTAGTATCGTGTGCGAAGTTACCGAGTGCCGGAAAAACCTGGTTGGTTGAATAGACCTCCAATTTGCTTGGTCAGGTTAGGTTTTCTGGCTTTAATTATGTTTTTGTTCAGGTTAGGTTATTTGTCTTTAATTATGTTTTCGGCATAGATGGCCAAGATACTTTGTTCCAAGATACAAGATAGAAAATATAAGATAAATTTGGGGCGATCCATTAAAGACGTCTTCAATTTTTGGCCATTTTTGACCCCCTCCCCCCTATAATCGCCAACCGTCGTAAATTATCAACACCCCTAAAATGCGACATATTCAACCAACTACCCCTCCCCCCAAACAATACAAATTTAAATAAAATAAACAATTTAGTAGAACTCGGGGGCGGATTCAGGACCAGGACTCAATCGAGGGGTTTGAGTCAGATTAAACCTTTAAGGCCACCGGAAACAGAAATTAGACCGACAAAATGTTGGTTAAATTCATCTCAAATGAGTACATAAATATCATTTTGGAGGGAAAATATGTCAATTTTGTACTACAACTGACAACAAAGGGACGCAGAAGAATTGTTTTTGGCGTTTTTGCAAAAATCGAATTGTATCTAAGCTATAAGATTGATATGCAATTTTTTTTAAAAAGGCTAAATAGATTTCCCATCCCGACATCGTAGTCTGGTTTGAACATACTGGTAACATACTGGTTTTAAGGCGAAAAAAACATACTTTTTTGAAAAAATTCGCATTAAAAAAAGGTGCTAGCGCTTCCAGACCACTTCCAATCAATAGAGCGTGGCCCGTCTAGTCTATTACTAAACTCTGTAACTCCTAAGTCAATACCGTAGGTCAACACGAGATAAGATTTGACTTCCCATTGACCAACACTTTTTTAAACCAAATCGATTCCTCTAGTCTTTCTGAGTATTTCTGTAGGTCGAAAAACTAAAATATCTTTATTAGATCGCAAGATGTGAATTTTCAAAGAAAAACAACATTTTATGACAGTTATTTCGTGATATCTAGAGATATTATCGTCCTAGACCCCACATATGTTTACAAAAAATGGTCCACACATCGATAGGAATCCCGACATCACATTATTAGTTGGGGTCAATAGGGGTGAATCCTTTGACCTCTGGTTGACCCCTACTGGTTGACGCCCTTAAACAAGTACGCTTCAAACCAGACTACGTTGTCGGGATGGGAAATCTATTTAACGTTTTTTTATAAATTGCATAGCAATCGGTGCATTTTTCGATTTTATAAAAAAAGTACTGTAGGACAGCAAAACCCCCAATGTCTTCCCCCCTTATGGAGTAGAATTTTAAAAATTGTTTTTCTATTGTTTGGTGGTGGGCCAGGCATCATTCCTCCAAATTTGAACAAAATCTAAAAATATTGATGCACTAACATTGAGATTTCGTGGAGAATTACTTTCGTATGTTTTTGGTCAGGTTAGGTTTCTTGGTTTTTCTCCTTCGATTTGTGTTTTGTAGGTTAGGTTTCTTGGTTTTTCTCCTTCGATTTGTGTTTTGTAGGTTAGGCCTTTTTTACAAATTTGGGTACATTTACATTTACATGGGTTTTACATTTTTGGGAAAAGCCAAAAAACCTTAACCTGACCAAAAATAAGTCATTTTGAAGTATCCCCGACGTTATTTACAGCACACGGTAACTTCACACTCGGGAGACGGCACTCGGTGGGTAATACCCACTGGGTATAGTAAATACGGCTCGGTAACTTCACACAACCTCAATATACACCTTTATATTTACACTTATTTCAATATTCAAGTGTTACTAAATCTAAGTCACACACCCACACCGAAATCTTATTTATATCCATAGATATCTATCTAATATTTTATATCTAATACTTTTCACTTTTAATATTGAGCTAATAAAAGTGTGTTAAGTCTATTTTTATTTGGCAAACACGATGTCGGCACCTATGGAAAGGTTGAATGCATTGGACAGTGTGGAAAAAGATATATTAAGTTGCCTTCAAAGTGCAGGTAAGACAACCAACTACCAACCACAAACCAAAGTATTCTTTGAAATTATAATTTAATGGTTTGATAAATAAAAGAGTTTTGAAAGAATTATTATCTCCACCGAAATCGTATACTATTCATTGTTTTCGTAGGTCAAGCTCTTGTTGAGCTCAGCAAAGAAAAACCGAGTCAAAAGCAAGTTGACGCTCACACATCGCACTTCCTTAAAACTCTAAATCATGTGGAATTGGAGACATTCAAACACATAAACTATCTAACACAAGTTTCTACGGGTATTTTATACAAATTTTGTGTCGATTGAAGAGGCTCACACAAGTTAGCAGACATGGACCAGCAAACAAGCAGACATAAGGCAGCATACATGGACCAGCAAACAAGATAGAAAAACGGGTTAATGTGCTCCATTGGCCAGCAGCCAGAGGTCGAAATTTTTTCTTTTTGCCTCTGCCGAAAGTGCAAGTCCTGAAGAGGTCTAACGTGAGTGCAGTACTCGTTGGTTAGCGAACGAACTAGAAAGAGGTCCATGGTTTGTGTTTAAACTCCGCTCCGCCCTTTATAGTTATTCTTGAATGGCTAGGGGCCATGCAAGAATAACGTAAAGCAAAATTTTACTTACGCACGACCTAAATGACAAGACCCCATAACGGGGTATGAGTGCTTCAGTAAAAATAAAACTACACCAAAAAGAACATGGTTTTTTTCGGCGTACACACAAACACTGAATTATTCTTGAATGGCTAGGGGCCATTCAAGAATAACCTAACGCAAAATTAACAATAACTACCAAGGATTACTTCGTATGAATGGAGAATAGCAGTGGGTGGAACGTTCCAAGCAGCCCATTGTACAGCCGAAATCCCCCTCACGTTTCCGTATTTTTGAGTACATTTCACTTATATGCTCAAACTAAAATATTAGGGAATTTCATGATTTAGGTGATATCCATAGACGTACAAACAACTTCAATTCATGAATATAATAATTGTATAAGAACGAACAGTATAAATGAGCAAACCTTTGATACAGTACCATAACTGCCTTCACCTAGCTTTGGTCAAATTTTTGCATGAATTGACGAATGAACAGATTCAAACTACGCATATTTTTAATAGCTTTTTGCAATACAATTTTGCGTTACGTTATTCTTGAATGGCCCCTAGCCATTCAAGAATAACTCTAAAGGGCGGAGCGGAGCTTAAACACAAACCATGGTTCTCTTCAGGACTTGCACTTTCAACCGAGTCAGAAAAAATTTCGACCTCTGGCTGCTGGCCAGTATCTTGTCTGCTGGTCCATGTCTGCTTACTTGTGTCTACTCGTCTGCTGACTAGCTTGTGTGAGCCGATTGAAGAGTCATTTAAATTGTAGCCTGGTGGTATCTTCCAAAATTAATGAACCAGCGAGTCAGTGTGGCCAGTGTGGCGACGGTTATTTCTAACAGATGCGGACTCATGGACGATGCATTTGCATTTTGCATCCAAGGCATCATGCACTTTGTGAGGAATGGAAAATATGAATGACAATTTGTTTAGGTTTTTTGTGTTTTATAGGTTGCGGGTTGCGGTCAGCGGGTCGGTCGTACGGTTTAAGAAATTATGTCAATACCAATGAATTACGATGTGATGTGATCTTTTTATTTCTACTTTTTACATTGGAATAAACTGCCTCTAGATGTCTAGAAGCTGGATATTTAAGGAGTTACTAGGTGGGGATGGTCCGATCAAAATGGTAAAAGCCATGTTGTTGAAAAAAGAAGTGCTGATTATAATTAGACGAGAATAATTAATACTAAAAAATAACTATACTGTAAGTTTAATGATACAATTCTTACACAATGGTTCAGCGCATACTTTCCCACCTCCTTTCTCGGACCGGGGGTCAAACGAGAGTTTTGGGTGATTTTGGCCAGGGGTCAACGAAATCGATTTGCAAAACCCGTAAATATTCGCCGGGCGAAGGCCGGCGAATATCTACTTTTCCTGTCTCAGCGGCCGTGGGTCAGTCCTGACGCTTCGGATAGAGGTGGGAAAGTATGGTTCAGCGTTCCCCTACCTCGGGAAGAATAATTAAAGAAATTGTTTTTGGAGCACGAGGTAAACATCATAAAATCTTGTACTTTTATTCTCAAGCTTTCGACAACAAGCAGTTATCTTCTTCAGGAGTAGTAAATAGAGATATATATAATATAATTGACTCAATACAATTTATGTTGATACAATTGAGTCATTCTCCACGGATTCTCCCAGTTAGTGCATTTAGATTTTGTTCAAATTTGGAGGAATGGTGCCTGGTCCACCACAAAAAA
Organism: Plutomurus gul; assembly: GCA_019776185.1. Lineage (NCBI taxonomy): Eukaryota > Metazoa > Arthropoda > Collembola > Entomobryomorpha > Tomoceridae > Plutomurus > Plutomurus gul. Next base: position 7,929 of record JABASC010001388.1, on the reverse strand, counting down.
ATTGAAAAACAATAGAAAAAAATCTACTCCATAAGGGGGGTTTTGCTGGGCTTACAGTACTTTTTTTTATAAAATCGAGAAATACACCGATTGCTATGAATTTAAAAAAAAATATGCTAAATAGATTTCCCATACCGACATCGTAGTCGGGATTGTAACATACTGGTTTAAGGGGGGGAAATCCCACTTTTTTGAAACAATCGCGATTTTCTATCTAAAGAAAGGGTGCTAGCGCTTCCAAACTACTTCCAATCGATAGACCGTGGCCAGAGATGTATATCGCTCTGTGATTGAGATCCCAAAATCTTCAAAAGTGGACGACAGCAACCCCGTTTTAGGAAGGTAGAAAAAGGCGCGAATGCAGTCATTCAAGATATGACCTCTCATTTACCCACACTTTTGTTAAGCTAAATCGATTCCTCTAGTCTTTCTGAGTATTCCTGTAGGTCGGAAAACTCAAATATCTTAATTAGATCGCGAAGGAAATACAACATTTTATGATCGTTATTTCGTGATATCTCTGGAAATATTAGTTCTAGACCCTACATACGTTGACCAAAAATGGTCCACACATCGAAAGGAATCCCGACATCACATTCAAAGTTGGGTCAATTAGGGGTCAATCATTTGACCTCGTGTTGACCTACGGTATTGACCCATGAGTTACAGAGTTTAGCTGTCACTTGATATAATCGGCCACGCTCTATCGATTGGAAGTAGTTTGGAAGCGATAGCAGCACCCTTTCTTTAGATATAAAATCGCGATTTTTTCAAAAACGTGGTTTTTCCCGCCCTTTAACCAGTAGGTTTCAAACCAGACTACGATGTCGGGATGGGAAATTTATTTAGCATATTTTTTTTTAAATTCATAGCAATCGGTGCATTTCTCGATTTTATAAAAAAAAGTACTGTAAGCCCAAAACCCCCCATATCTTCCCCCACCCCCCTATGGAGTAGATTTTTTTATATTATTTTTCTATTTTTTTGTGGTGGACCAGGCATCATTACTCCAAATTTGAACAAATCTAAAAATATGATGCACTAACTGGGAGAATCTGTGGAGAATGACTTAATTCTTGTTTCTCTAGTTTAGTTTATTTCTTGTTTCTCCACAATGAAATCAACGTTTGCTGTAATATTTTAAAAAATCGAATTGAAACAGATGTCTATGGGTGTAAGTGACAACTTCTGTTTGTGACCTATAAAAAACAAAAACCTGTCATGTCTTCCTCACTAAAAGTGCGTGATACTTATGTACGTAATGTAAATGCAGCCTCCTTCCTACGCAGCGGTCGCCATTCCTTATGGCCGATATATGCGGCTACGGGGTCTATAGTAAAACCTGAAATACAAATGAATATTTAGGTTGATAAGGTTTATAAATCTTTCAATGGAAATGAAAATCCCATTCATTTTAACAATTTTACTGAGATCGTGGCGTGTACAATTCATTGGGTTGCTTTTAATAATAATACTATGATAATAATATTATAGGTCAAGCTCATGAAGGCTCCAGCTATGCGTCCCAAAAAATTTTGCAAATGGCGTGGCATCGATCTGAACATGCAAGATCCAAAGTAGTGGAAATGGAAAGAATGAAAACTCAGATGATGGTTTTGTCCGCGGGGGCAGCCGCAGCTGTACGATTTTAAAATTGAATTGAAATATATCAAGAATTCCTTATACTTAGCCTTTAGTCTATATAGTAAATACGGTTTGTTAGTTAAGTTAATGTGTCATCATCAACTATGATTATTTCACCATTTTTTAAATATATGAAAGTTTTTCTTCCTTTGTTTTATTTTCTAATTTTCTAATGTTGAGGGATTTGAAATTTGGTTACAGAGACAAAATGTCCAATCGACTTCTGGTAGGCCTGGAGGACCGTCATCATTACCTTCAACACCTACATCTACCGTGGCACCAGCGGGTTTTCCTGTCCAGTCAGTACCACCCCCTTCTCACCTAGGATCTAATTAAGGTTATTTTTTCAGCCGTGTTGGGTCTATCTAACAAAGTTATAAAAATGTATTTTTGACATTATAGTTGCAAAATGCTTCAACGGTTGTGTTTAAAAACAGCATTCTAACTAAATATATGTATCTAAATATTAATTTGAGCATACTTCCATATATTTGCACAGAAAATTTTGGAATAGGTAAGCTTTGCAACTATATGCATGGTTAATTGGTCTAAAATAGTTCAATAATTTTAGAAACACAGCTTTTAGGTCCATGCGAAATGAATAGTAATAAAATGCAAAAGCCGATTACAAATTGTAATACACAATATAATGAGAATGTACATTTTCTATTTTTATTGGATAGTTCATCATTCAATTAATTATAATGAAAAAAATATTACTCGTATTGGAAATCTTAATTTTCTTATTAATGTTATTGTACAACAGCTTCAGAATAAATGAATAGTAAAAAAAACTGATTCAAAATGTTTAAGGCAGATTAGGACTTTGCGCCTCTTCCTTCTCAATCTTCTCAATTCGATGCATCGCCATTTTACGGTACAATTCTGGAAATGAGTCTTCTTCATTGACGTCTGATTATCACATAAAAATGAACAAAATTAGGAAACGCCTGTAACACTAAGAATGAGAAAATGCAAAAATTAGGTATAATGAACAAGGGGTGTCACCTGCAGCATTCGCATCGTCTTCTTCAGAGCTGACTTCATCATCATTATCAAGCGACAGAGATAATCCGGAATACCCGGCACCCCCGCCGTCCCCAGTAGCACGTACTGAAAAACATGTAGTCTCTTCTTTAGTATTTGTTTGGTTTCCCTTAGAGTTCTTCCGTTGTTCTAAAACTGCTTCGCACATTGGCTTGTATTCTCTGAAACAAGACAAGCCCGCGGTTTAATTCTATTGCTAATTAAAGAAATGTAATTGAGGAGATAATTAAAATGAAGAAAAAAAGTCCATTTGCTAAGGTGTGATTGAATTGCTCATCTTAAAAGTTATTGCTTTAATGCGAAATGCGACTAGAATTTCCAGTGAGTATCAAGAAATTAAACAAAGATTTCGAACACATTTCAGGCAACGCGACTCAAAGTTTCCGTCATGAAGCCAACATGAAATGTTTTAACAAAACGTCCATCATATTCACTCAATAACAAAGGGTATTCATTAGGCAACCATCGGGCTTATTATTCTCTTCTCTCTCTACTAGGGTTATGTCCCGTTTTGAAAGCCCGTCCCAGCGTCCCGAAAATATACCGCTTTTCACAAAGCGTCCTGGTTTTTAATACAATTAAAATTCAACGAAATTAATAAAACGACCCGATTTTGCCAAAAACGCCAAAAAAATTCGCATACGGGGCTTTTTTGTAAGTTAGAGTTAGAGTACAAATTCACATACTTCCGTCCAAAATGTGATTTGTCCTAATTTAAAATGAGTTTAACCAAAATTATTTCGGCCTGACGGCCGAATTTCTGTTTGTGGTGGCGTGGTGGTCATTAAAGTTTACTCGGACTTAAAAAAACCCCTCGACTGAGTCCTGGATTCGCCCCCGGAAAAGGACATACTTGTGCAATTTAAAAAGTACTTATCATCGAGTTAAAAAGTAAATAATGTCGGTTTTATGTAGTTAAAATCACCCCACAATGCATTTTCAACGGATTTTCGAAAAAAATATCCATTCATAATGACTTTTTGCGTGTCCCGGTTTTCCTACGACGTCCAAATTCAAAGTGGGAAATTGTACACAAAAAGTGAAAATGTCCCGGTTTTTAACTCTAAAGAGTAGAAAGTCTCTACTCTTTAATCGTGGTTGCATTAATGTCAAAATATGTACGTTCTGAAGGGTAGAGAAAGAATTAAAATCGTATGAATGTAAAATAAAATCCAGTGCTCCGAACAATACGAAATCGAAACGAAATTCCCTCCTTTTCGTTTCTACAAAGCCAATGTGTGTCTTCCTGCAATACACTTGTGTGTACCGCATGAAGATGGAACATTGTAGGGCTTTCGAAGTATTATTTGGATTTTTCGGGTTGCTACATTGGATTATTTCTACTGGTCGACTAAAAACAATTCTCGACTCTTGCCCAGGTTACCGTCTGCCAAATTTCACAGGTTTGAGCCGTGAAATTTTGGTAAATATTGTATAATGAATGAACGTCCAGATTGTTTAAATATTTAAAATGAAATACAAGGTTGCAAAAAATATTGTTACTGCCTAAAAGCACTGCTATTCAAAGGAATGGTAGGCTTTTATCACACTTTAACTTATTGTTAGTTTGAAATATGTTTTGAATTGCTTACGTCTCATAGCTTGCCACAGCTTTAAGTACAGATGCAAAAAAATCTTGCATTCCAAACCCATCAATGGCTGATACGACAGTGTGTTCAATATTCTTATAAAAATCATCCAAGACCAGAGCAAGCGAAGAAGCTAAATTGGATGAATATTCAGAAGACTTTGCTAGAGCAGCCTCAAATGCGTCACAATCTTCAATCCATTCTATCGCAAACGTAGGATCAACCTGATCGCACTATTTAAGAATTAAACATTGTGTCATTATTAATAATATTAATGATACAATTAATATAAATTGTATTCTAACCAATAAATATATACAGAGTACTTATTTTATAGGAAATGCTGAAACACACCTTGTTCAAAGTGATGACAAGAGGAAGCTTGGTTTTGTAAAGAATAGAACATGCATATGACATGTTTGAAATAAATGTAAGTGGTTTAACATTAGTAACGAGATCCGTCACGTAAATGATAACAGTGGGAAATAGTGCTGCCAAACATTCGGTAATTATTTGTCCAGAGGCACTCCACATAAAAACTTCTATTTGTCCAGGGGTGTCGATCAGAATGTATTTGTGAGTTTTACATCGTCGTTTCAAGATTTCTAACACCTGTTGTTACAAATATAATCACACAGTATGAGATACGAACATGGATTAATGCAAATAATGCAAAACCAACCAAATAATATACAACATAAGTATTAAGCTCAAAGTCACCTGGTCGAATTTTGTTGTAAATAAGTTTAAAGATGTTACAATGGCACCGTTTGGTCCTAGATTGTACTGCTTCATCACTTTTTTGTAATCAACAGTGTCACGAATATCTAAAACAAAAACAGTTTTGTTTTGGAATGTTTACAAAATCAACAAATTTAAAAATAATCCTATATCCAGGGATCATGCCCTAATCCAGATTTATGTGGAATAATTAACAAATTTTATATGTGTATAATATGATCAAATGTTAACAAAAAATTCATAAAAGTGTAAAATAATTAATTCTGTAAAGATTAGATTAATGAACTGTGCAGTGACAAAATTGTTTGTTCAGTTGCAATAAATAAATTGTTTTCCCCTTATATATAATGATAATTCAAACTTTAAATAAATTATTTTACCTATGTTAACGGGGAAAGGGGGCTCTCTGCACGCTGGATCCAAGTTTACCGTATAAGGAGGAGTTTTTTGAGCCATTAGATGCGAAACAAGTCGTTGAGTTAAGGTAGTTTTGCCTGATCCAGCCATTCCAAGCTTTAAAACATCAAGTCGCAAAAAATTGAAATATACCTTGAGGTTGAAGTTGCTTAAATTTAAGATGTCTCAAGCATCATATTCACCAAACACATTCACTAAACATTCCTTCTTTGGTATTCAACATTTAATACCAATTAATGAAAACTGCAAAAAAGTGGTTTCAAATATTGCCAACAAGAAATGAAATAATTATTTGACTAAAACAGGACAGACTTCAACTAGTACACGGCAGGGAGTAATTGCCAAAAGTCTGAAATTAGGCTTACGAGAAGAAGGACGACTGGACTGTTATGATTCATTTCCACTTCTGTAATCGCATTTTCTTCCTTTACTTCAGATTTCACTTGTTCACCGATATTTTTTATTCCTCCACTAGAGCTTTGTGGCTTTTCAGATATGTTTACTTCGTCGCCCAAACTCATTTTTGTTTTGTCAAACTCCATCATTGACTCTCTGACCAGGACAGATTCACACGGATAATGGATAAGTCTTCGTCTTCACTCCTTCAGTTGAATCAGTTGTCAGTCTTCGTTATAATTTTCGTACACACTAAACACACAACAGAAAATATGTTTTCATTATATATTACATATATATAAGGTTTGCGCCTTATTAAAAACAGACCTACACCTAAAACAACTACAATGAAATATTTAATCCATAATATTTCTTTTCCACCCCTACACACCCCATATAGATATCATATCAACTAATCCTCAGAAATTGTTTTAGTATTACACATAAATGTAACATATCAAGCACCTAGAGAATTATAGATAACGTCTATTAGGTTAAATTAAAGGGATGGAATATAAAGAAAGTAATCTAAAAATAACAAATCACTGTTACATTTACATCTGTGATTGCATTGCCATAATGAGACAATACAGTATATGTATAATACGGATAAGTCGTCTTGATAGTTATGATAAGATAAAAGGTATAATTAGCTCATTTAGCTGATACTGAATGTTTCTTTTTTGCAACAATGCATTTGTAATCTTACAAGTTACAAATACATTCTTTGATACATTGTTAAAATACGATCTGAATCTAGACGGTGAAATAGATCAACATTAACTGCAATGCTGTTGGGGTCAGGTCAGACACGTAAATAAAAATGAATTGAATTGAATACTCACTCAACTACTGGTTGGTGAAGAGCGTGAAGAGTGAAGGTGTCCGTCAGTTTTTGATCTCGATATCCGTCTTCTTTTTATCTGAATCTATCGTCGGATCGTCGGAATATGTTTTATTCCCGCCAGTAAAACATTTCAGCGAAAGTCACGTTACAGTGAATCTCGTTGTGGCTGTGTGCGAAATTCAATAACACTTTCTAATACAATCTACTTCTACTACACAATGCACTACTAACTAGCGTCTGCAGAAATAAAATTTCAATAAACGTCTCCAGCGTGAACTTTTGACCTCCAGGTAAGCGGTATTGCAACAATCATTTCGTTATAAGGTCTCCGATTTTAATTTATAACACAATAATTGATTCGCTGTACTATCAATTTTGAATTTGTTTTAATCTACAGGTCAAAGACGAGCGAAATTCCATTTTTGACTGTTGACTGTCAACTGTTTACTCTGCATTTGCATAAGTGAATTATCATGGATAAAATGAATTGCGCGAAGGGGAAACGTCGTTCAGAGCTTTTAAATAATTTTGCAGGAGTTTCTCCAGTATACTCTAGCTCGTTTGGAAAACAAGGTGCTTCTGATGGCATCCAGATAACCCATGAGGTACTTAAAACACGCATGGAGGAAAGAAGCAGAAAACGACATAATAATGACAAACATCCGTATAAACTGGACACTATCTATAAAAGTGAGTTAAAAAAGCAGACAGACAACGACGGAAACTGGAATCCAACGAAGAAATTGGAAATGATTGCACTTCTGAAAAATAACGGTGTCCAAATGATATCCCCTGATTTCAGTCTTAACGAAGCATTAGGTTTAACGGTACCCAAATTATCAGAGTCATTTATAAACTATTTTAATAGTAATTGTTCTCCTCGATGTCCTCCTGCTTCCTTTTGTCCTACTCTTCGTAGTCCTATTACCCCGTGTAGATCTCCTGCTAAACGTAGTCCTACTTCCTGCAGTCCTTCTCCTAAACGTAGTCCTACTTCCTGCAGTCCTCCGAAACGTAGTCCTACTTCCTGCAGGCTTCCTCCTAAACGTCGTCCTACTTCCTGCAGTCTTCCTCCTAAACGTCGTCCTACTTCCTGCAGTCTTCCTCCTAAACGTCGTCCTATTTCCTGCAGTCTTCCTCCTAAACGTAGTTCTACTTCCAGCAGTCTTCCTCCTAAACGTAGTTCTACTTCCAGCAGTCTTCCTCCTAAACGTAGTTCTACTTCCAGCAGTCTTCCTCCTAAACGTA
>JABASC010001387.1:0-24045 GCA_019776185.1 Plutomurus gul | reverse complement strand
CGTTCATATTTTTGGTGGTAGATGCCGACTGTAGGAAAGAGTCACTCATAAAAATATAATCGTCGGAATTCGTATATGTTTTATGGGTGTAGTGTTGTATCACTTTTGTTCGTTGTGTGTCGGTAAATGTGATTGGAGCGAGTTTGTGCAGAACAAGCTTGAGGTAGAGAATAGAGGGACAGAGACGGAAGCCTCAAAGTAACTTTCAATTCTTGCTTCGGTATTTATTAGAAATCCTGAGTCCGGGTAAAATACATCAAATTGGTAACGAGAGAAGCGATGTAGCTACAATTTACGTGTTTCAAGCAATTTACACTTCAAGTTTTCAAGTAACCGTCATTCGACTGTTCAAAAAAACTGTACAACTCGTTTTGGCTTATTTTTAAAAGTATTGTTCAACAACAATAATTTATAAATACTTACAGCGGGTTCCAATTCAATCCAAATAGAAGATAAAGCTTGAAATCGTGTAGCTATAGTTTATTGACCTGGGTGATTACATAACGACTTACGACAGCTCAATATAGTGTAAGTAAACCAAATTTGATGTTTGTAAATCCCACAGCCAACAGCGTATCGTTTCCTAGAAAAGTAACTAATATTTAATTACAATCAACATAAACGATGAAGTTTTATTGTTTGGCTGTCGTCCTTTGTCCGGTTAGTGTTGTTTAACCAAAGTTACACTTTGGTCGCTTACCTAAATTCAAGATGCATCTCCATTGTTATTGACAAGATACACGAAGATACAACGTAAGACCTTGTTTCTGACCAGCCACTGACCACGTCAGCCAGCTGAAAGTTCCAGAATTTCCACCAATTACGTAAGTTTGAATTCTGTTTTTGCCTAATTATTTTTCTAATTCTATATATTTTATTAATAAATTGTTTAAAAAAATAGTTTGATTGAGAAATAAAAAGTATAATAATTGATAATTATGACATTTGAGGAGTCGTGAATTGCGACTGACAATATGAATAACCTGCCACGCATGCTTAGCTCTTAAGGTCACATTTTCTTTACAGTCATTATTGACAGACTTTTAAGGTTAAGGCAGTACACATTAAAAAGTACGATTATTAATGAAAATTTTAAGGCACATTTATTTTGACATTATTACCCTGATCAAGAGATAACGTAATTTGTAATAAACAAAGTTCAACAGTTTTGAAGTTTCTTCTTCAGAAGGGGGGGGGGGGTCATCAACTTTATTGTCATCTGAGTGATATTTCAACTTTGCCAATACACAATAATACACAGAACTGAAATGAAATAGTTTGAACTTATATATAGGGTGTATAATAAAATGAAATGTGTACATACAACATAAAACTTCTGTGTAACAAGCTTAGATATCTAAACAAGTAATAAATTGTGTTCAGTCAGCCTTTGATGTCTGAAGGTTTAACCTTATAAAAGAAATGATTTCTGATGTCTGAACACGTACATAATGACATTTAATTTAATTTTGATAATTTTGAAACGCTTATCCAATAAATTAGGTCATTTAGTTTGGGAAATTTTACTGTCTTAAATTACATTGCAATTTTAACATACTCTGTCATCTGTACCTGTGCCAAGCTAAATTTAAAATATGATGGTTAGGAAATTAAAGTGAAAAATAGCTTTATTTCTCCGGGGAAAAAGAAAAATCTTTATATTTCATTCTTCTTTTATAAAATTTACACTACACAGAGTACTCAATATTTAAAGTTATTAGATTGAATGATGAATAAAATTCTAAGCAGGAAACCAGAAAAGAGGCTGAAACGAGAATTAATAATATGCATGGTATGGTGCACAACATTTATCCAGACGCATTTTCAGTGTTTGATTAATTCGGTAATTCCGGTAATTCAGATAATTCAGGGCTGTAGGCTAATGTTACAGAGTGCAAACGACGACCGATAAGAAATTAATGTAATAATAAAAAATGCATCAAATGTTTTAAAAAAGTTATATACATTACTTTAACCCAACACTGATATTGTGCGCTAAATTGGACATGGTATAATAATTGTCTTGCAACAGGCTGAATCAAGATGTCGGACTCTGATGCATCTCTCCCGCTGCCATCTTCGCCAGCAGACAGTGGTGGGGGTGATAATTACAGCAATAGCAAAAACGATTCTCACAATCTAAGAGGGTATAATGAGAATAGTAACTCGGATTCTGGATCTAGTCCAGGAAAAATTCCAACGCCTGCTACACCCAAGGAAGGACATTCTTCAACGCTGTTGGAAGATATTCCCTATCCAACTGACGTAGACCACAGTCAAGTACCTAATCAAGACCACGATGATATTCCTTTACCTCCTGACTCGTCTAGATATTCTCCAAGTCAAGTAACCCCTGGGGATGATGACAATGAAGCAATGATGTCTCCTTCTGAATCAACGGAAAGTACAATTGGCAAGAAACCATCCACGGTGACTATGAAAGTTTTAGGAAGTGCACAAGCGAAGAAAAGGCTATTGGCTTTTTCTGCAAGCAAACAAGCTGCCGTTTCGTTTTCTCCGTTGAACAAGAAAAACTCTCCCCTAAAAGGAGTGTCTGTTTTCCATCAAGCAACAAACAAAAAGGAAATTTCTAAAGAACAAACGTTAGCAATAGCGTCAATAAAAGAAGAAGAGACAAAAATGAAGGAGATTTTAGCCATGAATACAATTCTGAACGAGAAATTGAAGCAGGTTAAATCAATTACAGAAAATATTCCTAAAGCTCCCCCCATTACGGCTGTTGTTAATCCGACAGTAGTGACCTCCGAAAACTTCAGAATAGCTGTTGACACGAGTTCATCAAAATTAGTTGAATCAGATGTGTTTTCTAAAAAGTCTGTAGCCGCTGCAGCATCTAGAAACATAAGGAAGAAAAAAGCATCGAGTAGCTCCAGAAGTCGTTCGCGATCTCATTCAGTGTCCAAATCACCTTCAGTAGATATGAGAAGTAGGAAGCGGGACAGACATTCTCGAAGTAGAAGTAGGGAACGGGTGCGTGATCGGGACAAAGATAAAGATAGAAGAGAAAGAGAAAGAAGTGATCGTGAAAGAAATAAAGAGCGAGAAAAGAAGACTTCGAGTCGAAAATCTAGAAGTAAAAGTCGATCTCCTAGGGTTAAAAAAGATAAGAAGCGATCCAAGAGTCACAGTAGAAGCCCCAAACATAAAACCCGAGACAAAGATAAGCGTAGAAGATCTAAATCACGAAGTCGGAGTAAAGATCGAGAGCGAAAAAGAAGTCCGAAGATGGAAATTAAAAAAGAACGCGAACACGACAGCAAGGATCGAGATCGTGAAAGAAGTCGTCAGAAGGAGAGAGAACGGGAATTAGAGCGGGAGAAGGAGAAAGAAAGAGAGAAAAAGGAAATAGAAAGAAAACGTGAAGAAGAGCGAAAAAGGGAGCGTGAGGAAGCTGCAGAGAAAGAATTAGACAAAGTTCGAAAAGTTCGCATGCCATATGACTGGTCAGACTACGAAGTTAACCAATATCGACCAGTGGACATTCATAAATTATGGGGTATCACAGTCACTAAATCCAGCAGGTAAGCTCGATCCTCATTTTGAATAATTTGTCTTGCATTAAAAACACGTTACATGTAATCAAAGTGGCAGCAAACAACGCGTTGCAGCCAAAGCCACTGGGGTTAAGCTACGCACCACAGTAGGATAGTTCTGATGTTTAAAGTTACAATGATTCAATGATTGTATAGTTTATTATTAATTAACTTAAAGTCTATTTTGAATTAATGATTTTGGTGAAATGCAAATAATGGTTTACGGAAATCACGGAAAATAATTACAATGAAAAAATTAGATTATTTATTTATTTACCATTCACTTAAATTTAATTTATCAATATCCGAACTAATTTTTACCACAGTGACGTTAACCAACTTTATCGAATATATTCACAGGAAAGATTTTTTGATAATCCCAATTATTATTTAACCTTGTGTATTGTCGACCCTTAAATGTAGATTGCTGCCTCACATTTCCAGAATATATTTTAAATACATTCGTAATACTGATTTCTCACGTGTGAATCATTTGATCTTGAGCTCTTTTGCCTCTCGAAATTACACTGAAATTGAACTCATAATTATAAAGTGGGAAAGTGTTTTTTTAGCTTATAAATAGCGAATTTTTATTTATTAATAATTCGCTCTTTTCCCTTTAGATTTGTAAATGTAAAGACAACATACTTTGGCTAGGTCGATCCCTGGGCTAATTATATTTTAGAACAAATGGATGATTATTGTACTATTTGCTGATTATTTGCTAATGTAATATTAACTCAAAAAAGCATCCAAAGATAGACAAAATAGACATTTACTATTTATAGACTTCGTGTGCTGATTTGAAATGCAAAAATGGTTTTTAAATTCCGATTCAGTTGATTTTGTTTTTACACCTTGCCTTGGCTGACAAAGTGAAAACTTTCAAGAGTATCAGCATGATGTTACCAGTATCTAAGATTAATTTAATATTTGTGCACATTGCACATTCTGCGCAATTTTTCGTTTGGTTATCATTAATTTTGTTATGTTGTGACCAGTAGAGGTAAAAGTCCACCGACCCATGGTGAAGCAAAATCGTCCACTGGCTCGAAAGAAGTACCTCATCCAACGCCCTTGTCTAAAACTCTGGCCAAGCAAATGAAGTCCATGAACGTTGTCCAGATTGAGTCGAAAACGGGTGGCACCATGGAATATCCAACCGTCTTCATCAAAAGCACAAAAACCAAGCCGTCAGTACCGTATGGTTGTAGTACTTTATCATTTGTTGGGTATTATAAATCGAGACAACAGGTTTTCAAAGATGAGGATGCTGATATTATGCATGCAATGAGTGAAATTATTAGTCAAAAAGGTTCAACAGCCAAGCGCTTTCCTTCTTCTGCCGATGTGTGGAAGAGTAAAAAAAGTCAACAGGAGTGGTTTGCTTCGACAGACCAACTGTTTTGTCCTTCCGAAGGCTCTAAAGGAATTGTTATTTCTCATCTGTACTCTGATGATGAAGCGGAGGATAGCTCTGCTGGAAGCCTTAAAGGCAGGAAACCAGTAATTGTTGATACCCCTGCGCCAGTGTTACTACAAAAGTCTCCCAGAGAATATTCGGCTGATTCCATGGATTCTGCACCATCCCCACTTCTAAAAAAGAAGTACAACAGTGACGAACCGTCTGGACGAGACAATGCAGATGAGGAAAAAGAGGTCAGTAAATTAGATCAAAGAAGAAAGCGAGAGAGCAGTTACGACCGAAGTAGTAGTGATGATGACGAGAAACGCAGAACCAGAGATTTTCAAAAGTCTGACAAAATCGCTTCTATTGAAGACAAAGACAGAGATAGCACTAGTAGACCAGAAAAATTGATTGATACTACGAGCAAAGAAAAGAGTAGAAAATCGTATAACATGGAGGAGAAACCACTGTCACATAGGCGAAGTGCTGAAGATAAAGATATGAGTCCTAAAGTACAAGATGAGGATGACGATGAAGATATGTATGAAGAAATGGAGGTAGAGGAATTTCCATTGGAGAAAGAAATTTTGTCCACCACAAAGCCACCAGAAAAGGAAAAGAAAGAGAAGGATAAAGGTAAATGGAAGGAGTCAAAGGACAAAACGAAGAAAGTCAAAAAGCAAAAGAAAAAGAAGAAGCATCACAAGTCGAAAGATAAAAGTGAGAAGAAAAAGTCTCGAAACTCAAGTGAAAACGAGGAGGATGATGTCGGTGAAGGCAGTTCTGAAGCGGATTCAGCCAGATTAAAATCCAAAAAGCCTTCTAAGAAGGACAAAGGTGGTAATACAGCTAGGGACACCAGGGAGAGGCATCACAAGAAAAGAAAGGGGAAAACTGAAAGTGGTAAAGGCACTGACTCAACTTCAAGTGCAGACGACAATTCAGATGATTCTACGAAAAGAAAACCGAAGAGGAAAAAAATTAAATTGCTATCTAAAAATGAAGATGCTGAAGTTGAAGACAAACAGTGTGACGCTAAAAAATCTGTAAAAGTGCCTGCCGTTGAACCGCAGGTCTCTAAAACTGTAGTAGAAAAAGAAAAATTCAAGAAAGAGAAAAAGAAAAAGCACGATTCAAAATCTAAATCCAAGAAAAAGCATCCAAAGAAATCTAGATCCTCCTCATCTTCCTCTAGTGAAAGTTCGGAATCCGAGAGTAGTACGTCTTCAACGGAATCATCTTCGGAATCATCCGATGAAGAAAATGGTGACGATCATAAGAAAAAGAAGATTGAAAAGAAGAAAAAGTCAAAGAAAGAGAGACGGGATTCAAAGAAAGAAAAGCCAAAAGACAAGACACCAGAAACCTCTGATGATGAAGGACATGGTCGACGTGGAGGAGGAGGTAGGAGGGATGATCGAGGTGGTGGCGGCGGTGGCGGTGGCTTTGGTGGTAGTTCTGGCAGACCTTCTGGTGGCCATCACCATAAAGATCACAGAGACAGAGATCGTGACCGAGACCGAGATCAGTCATCGCACAAAGATCGTGACCGTCACAGGGGCGACAGAAGTTCCAACTACGGCAAAAGAAGGGGAGGTGGTGACTTGTTTGGGGATTCACTTGGGGATTGGGATGTGAAAGAGGATATTAAATTTTCAGTTTCTAATGCACAAGAAAATGAAAGAAGCCTTTGCCAGTCACCGAATTCACCACTGTCCTCATTAGCTGCAACAGAGAAATCCGAAGGGTTACTTCGTTCAGCAACGAAAGCTCAAGAAATTTTGTCGTCAATTGATAATGATGCCCTTCTGCAGTCGGTTTTAATGAACGAGAATTTAAGTGCAGAGGCTCTACTAAAACAAATAACTGACCCGTCACTTTTCTCGGCAGAAAATGAACCAGCAGCTTTACCCAATCCTTTGCCCACAACTGCTCCTGTACCTTCGAATTGGAGCGACGACTCTGAGGAAGAAAATAAAGTTGTTGACACAGTAGATACGCGAGCCACTCATTCCTCGTCTGGATACGGCACGGAAAGATCAACGGACACTCTGCTCGATGCTACCAATGATGAGACTGACAGTTCCGACTCTTCAAGCGGTGACTCATCCGACAGCGATAGCTCGTCTAGTTCTAACAGTGAGAGCTCTGATTCTGATACAAGCTCTAACAATGCAACCACGAAGACTGAAGCACAGGAACTTGCGGTAGCTAATGCAAGTTGCACTCCAAACAATACCTCTGGCCAGGTTTCTGTTTTGTACGATCCTTTTGCTGATGAAAACTCTGATGCAACATCGGGTTCTGTTGACTCTGAAAAAAATGAAGTGTCAAAGGTTAAAGGCTCTGATTTAACTGGTATCCTTGCTTACCATGAAAATCAACAGTTCTACGCTGATCTGAAAACTACAATGGAAGAGTTAACAAAATACGATAGTAAAATAAAATCTCAACCTCCTGAAGTACCCATTGTACATTCAAAAAAGTTGACACCCGAAAAAACCGAAATTCAAACTGATATTAAGTCTAAAACATCGGATAAGTTAATGGTTCAAAATGAGGATGCACCTGTGAGTAAACCAACCGAACTGGAGGAAGCAATGATCGGCTCAGAAGAGCAAATACAAACTCCGCAGAAGTGTAAAGAAGAAAAGATAGTTTCTGAAGAGAAGCCATTAGAGCAATTTCCTATATCAGTTCTCGGTTCTAACAGTATTAAGAGCAATGTAATTCCTAGCATAAATGTCTTCCATAATGAGCGTGGCAATTTGGAAGAAATTGAAAATTACAGATGCGATGTACGAGATAAAGGTGAGAGGAGCAGATTTATTAAGGATGTGCCAACATTACGACCAAGGTCGAGGTCGATTTCTCCGTCACAGTCTAGATCAAGATCCCGATCAAGATCATTGTCTCCTGGTAGATACCCACCTGAAAGTAGAAGATTTCGTGGGCATGACAGCTACGAGAGAGATAGGGCACTAGCAAGAGGTCCGAGAAGACGATCCCCATCATATGACAATCTTGGACGTCGTCTGTTTGACGACCGCTATCGACAATTCCACCGAAGTGACATTGGACATAGGCGAGAACGAGATCGGTTCCACAGACACATACACCATTCCAGATCCAGGTCGAGATCGAGGTCACGCTCACGGTCAAGGTCTCGTTCAAGATCTATTAGCCCATGTCGTAATTCCGGCTACCATCGGTCCAGACGAATGGAAGTGTTCGAAAGAGATCGTCGTGATAGAGTCCACTACTTTGATCACAGAGAAAGAGAACGACGATATTTGAGAGAGAGGGATTATCGTGATAGAGAAAGATCAAGAACTCCAGAACACTTGAGCACAGCTGAGATGAGAATGCGAAAGAAACACACGGACCTAATGGATGACAGACTGCCACACAAGGATCATGGCTCATTAGATGTGCATGACGACAAGATTTTGACAAGTACAAGAGATAGAGACAGGACAGATTTAATTCCAACAACAGAGAAACTTGAATCCCCTCCATTGCAACTGAATGTGGCGGACTCAACAATTAGTGACTCTGAGTTAGCGAGCCGAAATGCATTGAATCAAATTAATGTTGAAAGCTATATTGGCGGAATTTCTAGAGAGTTGCTCATGGAACATCGTAGTACTGGCCATTTGGATCATGCAAGTGATCCCCATCACGCAGCGGATGATTCACACGAACAAATTGACAATGAGTCGCTATTGAATGAGTACAATTCTCCTCCTAGAAGATTATCGTTAGACGAGAGACTGGAAATGGAAATGGGCATCAGCTTGAGGGACGAACCAATAAACAAAGTTCAACCTTTGCAAGGTGCCAGTGGTTATTATTATCCTTCTGTAGGGTACCGTGTCCCCGGGCAAGAGCAATTTCCACCGGGTAAATTTTTGCCTATGCCTCCTCATGGACAACCAGGATTTGAACAGGCTCAGATGTCTGGTGGAGTCTTTACTGGTGGAGTTCCCTTGGGGTGGAGTGCCACCGGCAAGGCGTTTCTTCCTTCCGCTTATGTAAATGGAAAGCCAAGATCTCAGTCACAAGTTGTTCAAGTAAGTCTTTCCGTTGCAGTATTTGTATAATACATATAATATAAAAACGTTGTACTTCAATCATCAGTTTCATCAAAGTGATCAGAGTATGATTCAGTTTTTAATCAAGCTGAAAGTGTATACTGGACGATTAAGTTCAAACTGACAAACGTGCAAATCTAATGTTTTATAATAGGCTTTTTATTAGATTTTAATTTTTTAGAATTAATAATTTTTTGGGTGTTTATACAGGTGGGAAATGTAATTCAAGTTGTCCCTGCTGATATTCCGATAGGGCCTATCACAATTACAGCTACATGTAAAAGTCGTCGAGCACATGGAAACTCTTCAGACCGGGTGAGTACATTCAAATTCGTTAGTAGTGTAAGCTAATCGATAGTGAATGAAACAGTTATAAATAAGCTTATTTTCTTTTTCAAATTTATTTAAACGTATTTCAATAATCTATTATGTGTCTTAAAACATTTAAAAGTAGTATTAATATAGTAATTGTATGTCTTGATTGTGCAATTTTTAGAAGAAAGCTACCGTGGTAAAAAGGGTCGTAACAATAAAGGTTCCAGTTGTGCCCTTTACTTTTCCAATTGTGCAGCCAGAAGAAGTAGAAATGCAGCCGCCACCATTGACTGAAGAGGAAACCATTATGCGTATAAGGAAAAACCGAAAATTAAAACGGAGACGACGCATCGCTTCGTACGCTGCGAAAAAACAATTACTAGTAAGTCATTCATTTATTTCTTGATTTCCGTTTTACGTACACATTTTTAATTAACAATTTAAAATTGTCTCCAGGCGTAACTGCAATCTCAATCAGGATGCTATTTATATTTTTTTCCTTTTTGTGTGCTACCGTTGTCACAATTTTTGGCAGGATATGAATACGAATGATATTTCGTGTAATTTTAGCTAGTTTAATTATTTCCTCATTTATATGTAGTGATTACATTAGTAAGGCTTATCCTGAATTTGTACTACCATTATTATTCTCCCGAGATCCCCATAATCATAAATGTAGCTAAATTTTAATGTTAACAAACATTGCTAAATTTGTAAATTTTCAAATTCACTTTGGCTCTCAAATTTATTATGTATTTATAGTAATGGATATTATTTTCACAGTCATTATGACAAAACTTCAAGATGAGGACACGTAGCGCGTGTCTTAAGTGCTTCAGCCTGCTGTAGCTACTTGTGTATGTATGAATAGCTAATAGTGGGGTGAAATGAGTCAAGTCTGTCCTTTCTATTCATATTCCAATTCTGTCACTTTTTTGCCTTGTGACTTGTGATGTTCAATGCTAGGGTAGACAGCAGCTGTTTATATTGTGTGGTCAATGTTGAAGGTGTTCCAAGCAATAGTAAATGTTATTACGCCTTAAACAATTTACAAAACGTAGACTTTATGAAACATACTTTTGCTAGATCGGGGAAGAGGAGGATGTAACTGCAAGGGACAATAACGATTCAAAGGAAGATAAACAAGATATGGTACCGGAAGAAATTGCACTGATGAAGGTACGAGATATCGTTCCGTTAGCGTCTCCGCTGCTCCAAAATCCGCTAATTGAAATACAGCATAGTCGAATACAAGCCAAAAGTCAATTGGTCTTTGCTGCGACCATTCTCATGAGACTTGTACTAGATCTTGTTTCCATTTTGAATTTTACAAGAACTGTCGAGTGCAGTAGCTGTATTAACTCGATAATTATACAAATATCATGGCAATTTAGAATGACAACTATTCTTGTCTGATTCATTTCTGATATGTAAAAACTGTAGCTGTCCATAAAACAAAGTAACCTATTGTTCATAAAAAAACAAGATTTATATATATAGTTATTCAGATTGAAAATGACTATATTATATTCGATGATGTTGTCTGTGAAGCATTGCCAATTTCAAGGACTCTCCAATCAAAATTTTAGAAACATTTTATGTTACAACAACAACTTACAGCATATGCTATAATTTCATATTTTACTAATAATACTGACATCAGCTACTTCTACCACTCCCTTGTTACTTCTACACTACCATAACTTTTCATTTCAAATTGTACTTCACCTGACTCTACAAGCTTCTTACTGTTGATGTCTGATGTACTGTCATTTAATTCCAGTTTCATTTCGTTGTTATTTGTTAGAGAACTATCTAATTGTTTGTGATCATATTGAATTATTGTCATGGGTTAATAACTTTAAAAATCTACACTATATTGATTGACCTGGAAAAAATGATACTGTGTAAAGGTAAGGTTTCTTAATAAAGTGTGTACAAAACAGATTCAAATTAAAGTAACATCGATCGATTACAATTAGCAACTTAGCCGAAGCTGTAGCACAAATAAACATTCGAGCGAGCTATAAGGAATTCTCTGAAATTATTAGTTTTCCAAACATCAATGTCAATGCATCCAACGTTACAGAGTGCCCACTACTCTATTCCACTCTTAGTTCACTCAACCTATCGATTCACATTTCTTGACTTGCACCGCACCACTTGCATACGACATTTCGCACAGCATACGGAAATGTCTTGTTTGACTTTCCTTTTATAGAGGCTGGCATCCTTCTATCAAGCTACCCAGAAGCAATCATCTAATCGAGAGTCAATCGTGTGTTGAACCTCTGCACCTTACCATATGTATCACACGGCGATGGCATCACGACAAATCCTCAATACATTTTCACCATAAAAATAAGGAAGAAATCTACTTTGGCAAAATAATTTGCATACGTGACATTACGTTACGAATTCAATTCGTTTTCTGTTTATTTCAATTTCCAAAAAAACACATTTCGCACATGTCATAAGTGGCGCAAGCATTATTATAACCTTATAGTTATAGCTTTGCTACACATCAAGCGTATGCCATAGTCAAACGCAAAGCTGGAAATAGAAAAATACATTTGGCAGAGAGACCAAGGCCTGGCCTACCGTGTATTTACTGTGCATATATTTAGTAGACACAAGATAGTAGTGATAGCATATGCATAAGGTGAAAAGGACAGAGCACATGCATTGTGTAGTGTGAATACGGTGATGGCATTTATAGGTCGCTCTGTCTACTTCATCAAGCAAATTGCAATTGCAACACACTGGCTCTATGAATACATGGAATAAGCATGTACCCCGTGTACTGCATGATGCTAATTCTGAGGATCAGGTAGTTTGTCTGCTTTTGCTGGTCTAGTTGTGGTGTAGGTGATGTAGGTAGTGTTTTCTTTTATCCTGCAATACAGAACGGGGCTGTTATACTCTCGTGTAGATATGATGTAACGACATTTGTTTGAATCTGTTTCACGCGTTCATCGGATATATCTATAGGTGTACTAATGCAAGGATGTATTGATACGCGCTGTAGGAGCAATGGTTTCATAACGGATATTCTGCTCATCCTGAATTATTTAGTTGACGGGTGATTTGAAATGAAAAGTTGAGTGATGCTAGGGATGCACTAAAATATTTAATTGGTGCTTTAAGTACTTGTATGATAAATGCATGCTTTACGCTTTATTTCATATACTTCCCTTAAGATATATTGATCTGATCAACTATGATCCTTGTGGGCATTGAATGTTAATGTGAGACTTGAATGAAAAGGATTATTTTATGATTGCAGGAGGCCAAAAGTGCAGAAGTTACTGATGGTAATATTAAAACTGAACCATTGGAGATTAAAAGTGAAGTTGATGGTGAAACAAGTAGTGAACAAGACAGAGTCGGTGATGCAGACACCTCAATCACTGATTCTAAGACTGACAATGAGGGTGAATTGAATCAAGTTCAACAACCCTCGCCACCACCTTTGCGAAAAATAGAAATACTTCCTCCTCCCGAAAAGGGAATTCTAGTCGCTGCAGGTTTCAGGTACGATAATAATTTTATTAGACACTCACGAACTAACTACCTAATGCAATGCTAACTCAAAATATACATGGTAGTTGCTGTCATTTGTTTTCATGTCAATACACTAAATTATCGACCATTTATTTTCAAAATACGATGCATTCACCGCACCCTAAATATGTATGCTCAGTAAACAGTGTTACTCTGACTCTTACAAATGGTAAAATAAACCATCAACCTGGAACTGCGGACCGGAATCATAAATTAGGCTAACTGATGGAATGCACGCGCAGTGTTCATTGCTGAATTGACGTTTGCAACAAGCATCTAATGTATCTTGTCCGCCCCAATAGATTATTGCTGATTATTTCCAAGCAATAATTTGACTGAATTGTAGGAAGAATAAAAATTAAAGTCCATTAGTTCCACAAGTAAAAAAGATGTATTCACGTGAAAAAAATCTTGGTCTAACAGAAATGTTGTGCACATATAAGGTTGTTGATTTAGTTTAGCCTGATAAGATTTGGAGTGGAAAACTTAATGTATCATTTTTTCGACTTCCTCCCGCAACAAGCGGTAAAGCCGTGATTGTGATTGTGACATATACATACATATATGAGTATGAGGTTTCCACAACCAACCTCGGTCCAACCACGGTCGGTGGTCGCCTGTAACTTTCTGTACATTTTAATGAGACTAAATATATGTACGCAAGGAATTTTCTTGCTATGTATAAGCTGGTATTACTGGCTTATGCAAATTATTTTCCAAAATAAATGCGGCCACATCATGAAACATTACAATTGGCAATTTTTGTACCACTTAGCTTAAAATGATGTTAAAACGAATCAAGAGAAATTAGCATGCCCAACATTCGATTTTCATTCAAGCTGAAATTTGTATACTTCTCCATCAATTATAACTAATTAACCGAAATTTTGTTGGGGAAATGATTAATAAAACTAGCAAAGGACTCTATTGTTTTCCTTCGTGCATGTGAAACAAGATAATATGTTTACTAATTATTAGAGGTTAGAGTATAGAGGCAAAGGATTTTAAAGTTTCAAAGCAAAGATTGAATTGAATGGCTATATTAAACTTTCTTATAATGATTGTAGGGAGAAAACTGTGGGCAACAACAATGAGACAATTGTAAAAGGTGTCAAGTTTGCTGATGGCATAAATCCAGGATGTGGAACCTCGTCGTCAGAAGGAGAAGAAATGGCGTCCCCACCCCCTCCGTCCGGAAACTCAAGTACCGCGTCAAAGAAATCGAAGATTTTAAGGAAAAAGAAGATAAAGGTTCAAATCATCAGGAAAATTGAAGAAAAAAATGCAGAAGCATCGGAAGAAATCGAACCGGACCAGCCTCCCCCTCCTCCTCCTTCACCACCGCCGTGCCCTACTGCTGCCTATCCCTTCTGTCCTCCAGGAATACTGTATCAAGTTTGTTCTCATTATGCAGGTAAATACATACATTTGTTGTTTTAGTGTACTAATGTGTATCGAGGCTAAACCAATTAGGAACTCAACTGATTGTGAGTATTTTGTTTTGTGAAATCCATTTGCTTTAGAACGAAATATACCGATAAAATAATAATTAATTATAAGTGCAAGCCTGAATACATGATTGAATGTCATAAAAGGATGTTTTTGTGTTATATATTTATGACTCATGTTACAACCAGTGGTGGATCCAAAACGGTCGTATAGATAAATAAGTTCATTTTTTCCTCTTTAATTAGTTTATTTCTAATACGGGGGTCAAGCCCCCACCGGATCCTCCAGGATTTGTAACGAGTGGTATACACAATAACAGAAATTATTCACCGATTTTATCAAAGCAAATGAGAATGATATAACGTGTGTTTTCTAAAAGATACATACAATACAATGCATCATTACGTAGTTTTACCATGTGGAAAATTCCTACGCAATACATAATGTATTAGTAGTCAAGTAGCACGCACTCACTAACATTGCAAACTTCATGTACTATAATAAATCCTTGTTTTGCAGTTTTGTATGCTCAAGCTATGGCAGAAAAGGGAATTGACATCATTTTCCAACCGTCAACCCAGATTCCCGACATGGGAGAAAACTTGATACTTCCAGACCCGATCGCAGAATGTAATGAAGAAGGTGATCCTAGAAATATTGATTTTTCGGCAGCGGCGACGCTCCCTTCCCTGCAGCAACCATCACATCAGCAAACCTCGTCGAATATTCCGTCTTCACCACGATCCCCTACACCACCGACGACTGGCAACCGAATACCGACAATTATCCGCACAGCAAACAGCCCCCCAATGCTTGGCTATGAAATAGACAAGTCTTGTGACCTGATGATAAGCCCCATATCGAGCGAAATTGTTGACAATAATGTCCTTTCAAGCAGCAAGATTTCTCGCCAGAGAAATATCAATAGCAATATAGTAGAAGTTCCACTATTAGATGCGGAAACTATTACTAATTTAGTGCCGGCAGTGTCTGTGATCCCCTTACTGAGTGAGTCCATTCTGGATGAGATACCATTGCCAATACCAGTATCACCTTCTAAGATTCCAATGCCAATAGGAACTCCTCCTCTATCTTTTCCTATGTATGGGAAATCTAAAAAGTACAGACATAAGCACCAGAACAGTAGTGTATTGAAGTCCATACCACAAAGTAAGGAATTAATTGCGCCGTCAATTTCTACTGCATCCACTCACCCTTCTGTTGTAACTAAAATTGTTACTACGCCTGATATTCACGACCAAATGTACGACTACAATTCGTATGCACATCCTGATGAGTGCCACAGTCAAACTGCCTTGTCTCCACCAGGACCTTGTGCAACTTCAGCTTCTAATTCCGTCAGCGCTTCCTTGCCAATTGTATCAGTGATTCCACCTGGTGTGGACTTGTCTCGTCCTCCACCTTCCTTCACTCCACCACCGCCTGGAACGATCGATTTTACGAGTGATTCGACGAACTCTCCCGTCTCGTCTGCGTTCGGTAATGACTCAATCTCTAATAATAGTACTGCAAACGCTATTACGAACACAGATCCCATGTTAATACTAGAAGCAAAGGTAGAGCAGAAAGACAGTATTTTTGTATTAGCTGTGCCAGCTAGACAAGGCATTGATCCTCCCACCCCACCACCTCCCGGTACATCTCCCTGATCACATGCACTATGGAAAACCGGCCTTTTCTTTTGTCGGTTCTTATTGTTTTTATGTGTTGAAAATAGAATTTTTGTGGGTAGACACCAAGAATGTTATCCTGTCTACATACACGTTTGGAAACAATTATTTCTATGCTCAATTTTAGTAACATGTATGCAAATGTGTAGAAAGATTGCTTTTTAATAGATTAATTTATCAACTAATTGTGTTTTTGAGAATTTTTAATAAGCTAACATGCAGTGCTTATGATAACTTAAGTTAAATGACAGGAAATTAGTCTGTAATTTTTTAGTAAGCAGCCCTTCGTATGACAAAAGGGTCTCCACAAATCTCTCTTACTTTTTAATTCTTGTCTAATGTACTTGCAATGAAATACGCTTGTTCTTAATCTTTTATTCACTTTTTCTCTTATTTTGTGTAGGATACCTCTTCGACAAATAACAAGGATCAGTTGCACCAATGGTTTTGTGGTGTAAAGAACACCAACAACATGCTTGACATTTGGATTTGGTTTGATGTGCTCTCCTTCTTCATAGCTACTTCTCCATCTATACAATACAAAGTAAATATCATTTGTCAGAAGTTTGCTCCCACTATAAACGACTGAATCGTGGAAAATTGATGTGCTGTGGTGTTTTTTGTTTGTACAATGGAACATTAACGAAATAATTGTTTTATTTACTGCACTTTCGTGGTCGTTGCTTACACGGATTTGTAAACGACTGTATGTTACTGTGTTTCTAATATAATTACATTTTCATTTACGTCCTTTCAGCTCTTTACATTTTTACAATATGAAAATGTGCTGGAAATGAAGCGAACGATGATTGGTGCGCACTCTTGGTATATTTAAACGCTAGTAAACCATGACAACCTATATATATCTATATAAATAAATATATCGCCGATCGCATTGTGGTTCTCAAATATTGTGTTCAATTGAAGTGAGGTCAAATAGTTTAAAATAATATTGTAATAATGTAGTAGTAATATATAGTCTAACTGTAGACACATAACATGTACATATTTAAATTGGGTAATGAAATGAAGAGTACCATTCTATTACATCACAAATACTATTTCATACACTGTTTGTAGTGTTGAAGTGTACCATTTCAATGAATTAAATTCAAGTGTACAAATAGAATGTTAAGTACGTACGCTACAGCAGCGAAAATGCGAGTGGCTACATAAGTATGGATCCTTTCTTTTACACATAGAGAATATAATATAATGTACGTAAATCGCCTACCGTACCGAGATCTTCACTGGTTGTACTGTACGACGACCAGTCCGTACGAAAGTGCACACATTGTATCACTATTATACAACTATAGTATACATAGGTACCTGTTGGTACATTGGTTTCATCATTATAATCAGCGATAAATTGAAATTGAACAAAATTGTACTTATTAATAAAACAGACGTTGTCATACTGTAATGTACCTAGAAGTTTCCGTAAAGTTTGTATTCTTGTATGTCAGTAGCACTCAACTTTCCATTCCAGCTCACATTATTTTGGTAGTCTCTCCAGTGAATCATGCTTAGAATTTGTAGCTTATGTGACGCAATGTAATGGAATGCATTAGCTCATTCTAATGCAATTCTGACATAATTAAGTCCATTACTGCCGCTACACCTATTTATTAATAGTCATCTTTCTATATGAGGTTCCAATACATTATCTTTGGGTTCACAATGTTTTAGCAGGCCACGAGTAGAAAACACATCTTAAGTGTGCATAATTATTGGATTGTTCACCTCTGATTCATCACTCATCCATTAAACATGCAAGCGCACTAAAGTGTCTTTAATTCATCCATTAGTTTGTAAATCTATTTAATGAGTTCAGGAAGTGTGGTTGCGCCAAAGCTAAATAAGTGGAGCTTATTTTAAAGCCTACTGCAACAAACAACATACTACATAAGTACATTCTATGAAATTCTGATATTCACACGGCGATACAGTGTGTAGTGTAACCTCTGCATTTTCACACGCACCTTCTGTTACAGATTTATACGCACAACTACAGATCTGTAATATATGAGTACATTGCACATAACCACAGACCACTCTCTAAGGTATTACGCACAATGTAACAAACATATATAAATAAATGCATACATCAGATTCAATGCGTGCAAATGCAAAGAGTCAGATAGTGTCAATGTATGTATTAAAGTCATTGCAATCTGATTTTACCACTATGTATTTAGTACCTAGATTTTGTTCAATAAACTTATTGTACTTACAATTATAGTAAGCATTGTAGAAACAAGACGTTACACAAACACTGAACTTTCTACTGCACTTCATGTTGCTTACTGATTAGTAGACAGACCATTTCGAGCATGTGTAGCACTGATGGGGTGAACAACTTATGGGTCTCAGTAATCAGTTGCTAAATTAAATCACCTTCGGGTGTGTTCAGTTCAGTCCCCCAGCAGTCAAACATACTCGTCGTATATACGCATTGCGTGTGGAGAAGCTCTGCCACAAACTGGGATGTTTGTCTCATATTTATATTCTAAGCTTCAACAACGCGGTTGTTTAATTGTGTACATTATATGAGTGTTTCACCGTAGAACTGTAAAACGAGATGAATAGTATCATTGCGTGTGCAGAGGTGAGACTTGCAGGTAGTAGGTGTACTGTACAATGTACAGCGTTAAATTAAATTTTGAAAGTGCTAAATGGAATGACCTATTTTAACTGTACAATGCGTATGCAAAAACGTTCATTTCCTTTGCTGGCAGTAGGCTGTTCTCAAATTTTGACTAATTGCGTATTTCATGTAGAAGTTATATAAGTATAGATGCGTCCCTGACGTGATGTTTAGGTATGCGTATGCATTTTTAATTCTCTAGTATGTATATATTTACAAGTTCATAGTGCGTATGTATTCCTCACAATATTACACGTTTAAGAGGTAATAGGCTAACTAGTGGTATGGCGAAGGTTATTCTCTGTAGAAAATGTGATACGACCAATAACGAGAAAAATTAATTCAGTCTGAAAAAGAGTATTCAAGTCCCACTTTTATTTAATAAACTCATTACGACTTATGAATTGACTGTGAGGTGAGGATCATTTGCATGTGTATTGTCATAATGAGAACATTGCATAAGTAATGTAGTTTCTGGTTGTGGCATTAATACAGGTAGAGAATATTCTCCACCTGGCAGGTAGAATTGAAATTATGGGGGTTAGCAGCTTCCGTTTGCGTTTAGCAGTAGAAACATACTTACAATGAGTGAATAGTCTCACGAAGAATCCACAAACAAAAACAGGATAATTGTCATTAAGACTGGAGTGTTTATTGTCAGAAGGATGACAATATTTAGTGAGATTGTAAATGAGTAGTTTGTACACAGTGATGGCTTTTAGATAGCTTACCACCAAGATAAGGCTAGAACTCGGAGAGAAAGTGCCAGGATAATGATTGGTCGGTGATTAGTGATTAACCATCACCAATTATAACTTAATATTCCACATTCAACACCCTTACCTTGAATACCGAATCGATCCGAGTAAATAAGAGATAAATTTTAACTCTTCTCTGTATATGTATCCAAAATTGACAGAGTAGGTACGTGAAAAATGAAAAATACTTTGCCAAAATCGAAAATCATAATGACGAGTCAATAACCAAATGAATCAATATCAATATACATTTTAATGTTATACATACATATGTTAGTCCGAATTCTTCACCAATGTAGTTTGGTCACGATTTTCTTTGCTTTTTTTTAACTCTACATGATTTCACGACATTTCTCCATTCACATAGTTTTAATATGCACGTACAATTTGATGTTCACATATTATTATTATTACCAAAGTCTCAAAAGTCTTCGGGTCCATTTGAATGTATATTTAATTAAAAATTCCACGATCATAAACACCGCAATGCATTCTAATGTAGATAGTTGTGTGAAGCTTGAATGCATTTTATTGAATTCTGTTGGCAGTTATTAGTTAGTACTTCGTACTTGTACGTACAGCGTATTTATGGAAGGTGAATATCGTAATGTCCAATTTCATTTTGCATAGAAATCCTCTGGAAGGTTTGTACTCCTTAATAATTTTAAGCACCGTATACATATACCTCTGCTTATTACTGCACTTTAATATTTTTATTTGTCTTACGTACATGTAAAGTAAGTCAAGAGTGCGAAGATGTGAGAGGGCTTATTATGATTGCGTACAAGTGCACTTGCGACGTGACAACAAAGGCATTTTATATTCTCTTAAGATCTCTTGTGTTCAGCAGTTTGTCCCCATATTTCATTGTATTATTATGATTATATTATAGACGTTCTTTGTGAGCTCTTATTATTACACCCACACCTAGTACGGATATTTAGTGGTGTGAGTAGCATAGCACAACAGCACAGAATATCGTCCGTTGCACAAAGAGACATTCTCATTTCGGTCGTTAATGCAATTCCTGTTTATTACGCTACGCTCAGCTCTCGTATTAAGAAGATAGAAAGTGGGACTTGTCTATGTGTAAATAGATGCTAATTGCTTGTGTAATTCTAGAGCTAGATTGATGGAGAAGCCGAAGACATGTACACAACACTATAAGGTGTGTAGAAGATCTCTTGTACCTACTATAACCAATGTCTTAGAGTGGTACATATCCTCTTAACTATCTTGAGAGCGTTCTTAAAGTTTTAGCATATGATCTAAAACTGCGTTCACTTGACTCGGCTTAAACTATTATACTATAACTAATATCTTAGAGTGGTACATATCCTCTTAACTATCTTGAGAGCGTTCTTAAAGTTTTAGCATATGATCTAAAACTGCGTTCACTTGACTCGGCTTAAACTATTAAAATTTTCAGCATCCTCTCCCTCATATCCACACCTTACGAACGCATTTGCTATTTTCATGTCTTACGCATTCAACGTTTGGGGAGCTCACATTTCGTTTTGTTTGCTTTGGAGTGTCTTGAATTCGACACGCACACACGTTTAATTGGATAAATCGTAATAATTAATAGTTGCATTTGAAGGTAAAGTTTCTGTGCTCAAAGTGGTCAATTCCCAAGTCCGATGGTGTCAAGTGCCTTTCAAAATCAGACTTTTTAAGAAAATAGGTGTCTACAATAAACTCGTCACAAAATGGAAGACGACGATAGTAATTCAAGTTTTTGTGGGGGAAGATCGTATATAGGACACATCGCAGCAATTATATTTTTCATAGCGTTCATTGCCATTTTTACTGCTTACGTTGCTCCCGATTGGATGCGGGTGAACGATGAAAAGAAGCCCCCCGGAACGAAATTTCAGAAAGGAGGTTTATGGATGCAGTGGTAACTAATGCAATATCATTTTCTGTAGCATTCAATGAATGTTAAATTGAATTATTACCAGAAAATTACGTTTTTTAGCTTTACGGATTTACATGATCCGTATTATTACGATCCGTACCTTACTGGTGGGTTTGATGGATGCAAGTGGATTTACTATCCAATATTGGCTCGGTTTACTGATCTTAAGGAGTTTACCCTACCAGGTAATAATTTTTAGTTCAGCACTTTATCGTTTGTTATACACATTTCAATTTTCTATGGAAATTTTTGGCAATGTTAAATTATATTTTTGTGTTCAGCATTTATAGTTCCAGTGCAAGTATTGTTCACTCTGTGTTTCCTTCTTCTGTTGGTCTGCTTGTTTCTTGTGATTATCTATATTGCACGATTCAAAAGGGATGACGACGGTCTGGTCCATTACCTCATCGTGATAGGAATGACCTTGAATTCTTCCGGTAATAATTATAATTGTCATATAAATTGTTAGTAATTAGAAATAGCTTTTATTTTATTAGCCATTATTAGAAAAAAAGGAATCGTACATAAGAAAAAACTAGTGAACAAGTTTTAATGAATTTTAATGAATGCTGTCCCAAAATTGAATTAGCATTAAAATCAAAGGAACAATGGGTTGATTTTTAAGTGATTGTTTAAGTTTAAAACGGATGAATCCCCAGTTTGTCAATTTTGATGCATAAATCAAATTTGTATTGTGTTATGTATTGTTATTGGGAGAAATTGTCCTACTAAAGCATAATGCTTACAGATGGTTCCTTTGGGCTACTTCTTTTCCTATTTTGTCCAGGTGGGGCACTTATCAGCGAATGTGTGCAAGTTGTATTGCATTTAGATGGACTGGTCGGAGCATCATTGAAATGACTCATTTCAAATGAGTGACATTAATTGTATTTTACGTGACCACTTTTATTTTTGTCCTGAGAGTCTTTCTTTACAAATTTTGAGTTGCTTACGAATCTGCTTTGTTAATGGTTGGAACACATACTCCTTGAGCCACGATCCGTAACGACTTTAAGGGATGATTCATTTATGACGTCTGCTGCAGTATGGGGGGTCCGAGCCTTGAACTCATGAGTATCGTCATTTTTGAACGGGTCCAAAAGTCGGGCAATTTTGTAGGTGTGTTTAATGGACCGTCCGTAAACTCTTCATTCAAATATGCATTGAGGCATAAATTGGCAAGGGGTTTAAATAATTTGGAGTTTGAATATCGTAGTCACTTTTCATGTAAAGGTTAATTCCTCTGAACCATACTGGCGATCTCACTCTACTGACCAATTCCCATTTTGATTATGTACCATTCCTTTGTTTTAATGGTAGGAATAAAGCTACTTGTTCTTTCCTTTTTTAAATGTACATACAATTAATTGGTACCCATTAGAATTAATATAAATATGGTCGCCTGGATTTTTTTTAGCTCTGATGGGAACAGTGGCTGTAATAATTTTTGGATCCATGAGTACGAGTAGGACATGGGCTCCAGATTGGCAATTCAACCACACGTCTTGGGCATTCGTATGTGCCATTATAGGAGTAGTATTGGAGCACCTGGCTGGAATCCTCTTTCTTCTGGAAGCTAGTTGTCAATTCAAGAGACGATTACGCTACGGGCGTGGTGCATACAGCATGAATATGTCCACTTATGGGCGAGCACCCTATAAAGATTCGTCGACCAAGAAACCTTGACAATTAGCGGCGGAACAAAAACCGAGCACTTCAGAAACAAATGGAAAAGCAAAAGAGAATTTTCTATCCTCTCCTTCTCCATCCGCTCCAATTTCAACAGAGTCTGAAAGTGTGGGAATTGTTCCGCGTATCTTCCAGCGACTCACCACCGCAGCCAAAGAGCTCCGCTCTCCATCAGTCACCGCATTGGCAGGAAACGAACCTTTTCAAACATCAGCAACAAGCACACCTGCCCAAAACCAACCCACAAAAAGTTTTAAAAAGATTTTTAACCCAACACCAACCGCCTCTTCTGATGAATCCTTACATGGAGGAGACAACACTCGTGCACAGCAAAATGTTTCGCAAACACCACCAACATTTCCTGATGCGGGCACTTCAAGTGCAGGCATAATTCGCTACCCTCAACCTGAAGAACCTGAAACACAGAAAAAGCAGCTCTTAACATCTAATTTGCTAAAAACATTTTCTAATACATCTTTTCCAATTCCTGGGAGACGGCAGCCACTGTCAAATAAAACGAGCGCTGCTGTTGATAGGAAAATTGCAGCTGCTTCTACATCAGCTGGTCCGAGTTATTCCTATCAACAACCTTTACCTACACATTCATCTTATATTCAGGCTTCTTCTTCCCAACAACAACCCTTACCCGTGAAACCATCGAGTAGCCAAGCTTCGTCTTCTCCGCCATTTGTGTTTGGGTTACCGCCTGTAAGCCAGGCTCCTTCTTACCAACAACCTTTGTCAGTTCAAAATTTTCAACAGTACCCTAGATTCAGTACTGCGACTACTACTTCCACTACTACACCTATTGATAGAACATTTAAGGGACCGACAGAGTATGATAAACCAATTCAGAAAAGTTCGACAATTAAAGTGAGATCAGATACCCCTAAAAAAGGATCAGATTCATCCAAAAAGGGGTCGGACTCAGATTCTCCACCTCCACCATTGCCAG
>JABASC010001386.1:0-24055 GCA_019776185.1 Plutomurus gul | reverse complement strand
CTTATTAATTACACTCTAGTGGGCTAAGAATGAAGTGTGAAACAAGACAAGTGGTTTGACGAGACATCCTACATACCAACCATGTAACTACAAGCCTATTCTGTATATGATAGACCAGTAAACTTACTAAACTATTTATAAAATATTTGATCCATATGTAGTGTAACGTGGTTTATCATTTTCTTACATACAGAGATGATACCTAACCGACAACAAATCAAAGTGCTTAGGTCAGGTTAGTTGACGTTGTCAATCTGAAATGTTTTCTAAATGCCAATTCCAGTTCCTTCCTTCTCTAATTTTTAATGTCATTGTCATTTTCTCTATTTACAACTTAAGTTTTCAGGACAAGGATAATTCTTTCAAATTTATTTATTTTTTATAACTCTTCTCAAAATAACTGACCTTCCCATTATTAAAACGGATGAGCCTTTTACTTTTTAATGTAATGGGTGTGTGCGCAGTAATGTTTTCTCTTAATCTTTTCTCAAAAGTGAATCCAAAACCTAACCTTCATTTTATTTAAATTCTTCGATCTCTGCTGTGTTTTTGATTTAATTATAGATACAGATATAATCAAATAAGGTCATCCACGTAATCTTTTAATGTTAGACACTTTGCTATATTTAAGCTGCTGTTGATGTGCACGATGTACGAAGCAAAATTACTCTTCTCCATCTGCTGTACAATAATTTTAAAATGTGTTTTGAATCTGATCTTTCCAAAAGGAATAAAAATTCAAAAAGTTATTCATTGATTCCTCACTATCATATGCTCTGAAGGCAATAAAATAAATTATAATGGTGTTTGAAAGGGACTGATATAACAAATAATTATTTTCAGTTTGTTGTTGTGAATTATTGTACTTTGGGCAATGTTGTTAAAAACCCCGTTTTTTTTACTTCTACACTATTGCGTTTGCGTACTATTACAATCATAAACCACAATAGTTCTTATAACATTTTCGTGACCGATAAACAATTTATTACAGTTCGAAAAATGCAAATATGTATGTGTGTATGCATATAGGTATGCAAACAATTAAGTCCTCTGACTCCTCATAAGAATAAACAACTCAGGAACTGCTACAAAAGAGAATGCTTTGTGTATGTATTTGTTTGTAATGTATGTTTGAGACTTATCTTCAAAAGGTGGTTATCGTAATTAGTCATACTGTGCTGGGTAAGGCCAGTACTTGTACAAACTGATAGTAAAAATGAATGGAAGAATTGAAAACACACAAGATTGTCTGTAATCTACACCATAAGTGTGATGATTAGAGGCAAATATTGTGATATAAACTTAAGATGATTTATCTATCAATCGTAGTGCAAGTGTTGTTTGAAGTGGCAAAATTCCTATAACATTGGCCATGAGTACAGCAAGTGGTATTCTTTTTCATGCCTGTCGCTCACAAGATATGAAAAATTGTACATATAATACTATATAATATTA
Organism: Plutomurus gul; assembly: GCA_019776185.1. Taxonomy (NCBI): domain Eukaryota; kingdom Metazoa; phylum Arthropoda; class Collembola; order Entomobryomorpha; family Tomoceridae; genus Plutomurus; species Plutomurus gul. The sequence continues at coordinate 22,600 of JABASC010001386.1, read as the reverse complement.
TATCGTGTGTTGAGCAGCAGACAGCAGTCGGTATGTGTTGTATCACATCGTTATCTCCTTTTACATATACACGCCACACGCTCCCCTTTACAGCTGTGTAAAACCTGATTGACTTCAAATTGCTTTCCGGTAAGATTATACAAGAGTAGGCACACACAGATTAAGTTTGGGTAGGTTGTTGCATGAATCAGTATAATTTTTACAGTAGATGGTATTTTGTGTACGCGCGCAATGCTAGTATACATAGCTACATCGACCATTCTAATACCCCATAGAAAAAGATCCCTGCTTTTCTGCTTGGAATTTGTTTTATGCCAATACCACAGAATCCAGCACAGCTTTACTGCTTTCAATTTTCAATCTTGCAATCAACTAAATATAGTTGTCTGGGTTTATCGAGAGATCTGAATGAATGGGTGAAATTTCAAAAGCTCAAAAAATCTCTATTGGTTCCTGTTGTAATATCTCTTAATTGCTCTGGTATGGCAATATGATATATGTGAATTTTGTTCCCACACGGGATATCGAAGGATAAAAGAAATGTAAATGTTTCATGAAACATGCTAAAATTGCTTGGTTCCCTCCTTTCCGGAAATGATGAAAATCGAATCAACTTAAGATATCGGCTAGAATAAATAGTGCCCACAACTTATTGTACTTTGCCTCATTTTGTTAGTAAGGGAAGAAATGTCTAGCTATGGATTGAAGAGTCTTCTTCGGGATATTGAAAATGTTGCTTTGTAACAGTTAAGAAACTTTAAAGACCATCATGAGTAAACAGTTAGAAAATTCCCGAAATTAAAAGATGTGCTGTTTTTCTCAAGATCTACAAGAACGATCATATCGAATTATCATTAATAAATAGCAATAAAAAATGAGATTTTTCCACCATTGGTTTATTACGACTTACCAAAAATTCATGGACCTAAACCAATATGGAATTTTTCGCGGTAGTTTGGGAGGTATCACAAAGGATATGTTAATTATGTTATTTACATAATCGCATTGGAAGAATCAATTTTATTTGTCCACCAACATTAATACTACGCACATAAAGGCTAGTATTGCAGCACAGCATTTGTGCAAATGCGAAATCACAGTCACAGATATTTCTCAATCTATGTATCCACGTGTATAGGTACTACAAGAAGAACCTTTGGTCTGCAAATTGATCTGTCTAAGCGCACGTACTTTTTGCCTACATTTTAATTCACTAAATGCACATGTCTACTGCCTGTGCGATTACGTATGCTAACCATTGCAAAAAATCTAGATTAAGTTGGCAAAGTAAATAGTTTTCTTACCTTAAAAGTCTGTATTGGAGAAAGCAGGAAAGGTTACACTTTCTGAAGATTTGTTCGATTACAGTAATGCAATTAGGTCAGTCTACTCTCTTGGTGAAGCGGAGTTTCAATAGATCTTTGTCGGTTGCAGGTTGAATTTAGCGCAAACAATTATGTAGGAGACTTCCTCCGGTTGTATTGTGCAAATATTATCTTCTATTGATGGTCAATGTGCAGCAGGTATAAGAGATAAATAATTATGTCAGTTGGAGAAGGCAATCTGTAATATTTGCTACTTAGTTCGTTTATGTTGGATTAGGTTTACGAAGTGTGATGTGTGTGTTCAACAAAAGCTTTGTGTTGATTCCTTTGCCGAATCATCTTTCCTTTTATACTTGTTCCGTTTACGTAGGAAGCTTACTTAGCCAGCATTTCTCTCCTACTTCTGATCTCCTATTATTCATGGCTTGGTGTTGAAACGTTGAAAGTGGGCGACCGCAGTAGTATTAGCTTTCCGCGTTACACCGATCCTTTCCCTCTGCTTTTGCTAAAAGTAGGATTTGACATACGGCAGGATAGCCCTACAGCAAATTTCACAGCTATGAATTACACGATGCAAAGTATGCGTGCTATGTACATGTAACAACATGGTAGCAGCAGTCGAGCTAGCACATTTCACTACTTATCACTCGAAAATCTTGAATTCTTGCGTTGAAATGATTTTAAATTTCACAGCTATGAATTACACGATGCAAAGTATGCGTGCTACATGTAACAACATGGTAGCAGCAGTCGAGCTAGCACATTTCACTACTTATCACTCGAAAATCTTGAATTCTTGCATTGAAATGATTTGGTACTTGAAAAGGTACTTCCATGGTTAGGTACTGAAACTATTTATCTAAGTGTTGCAATTGCAATGTACGTACATTGAAATCTGTAGACTGTTTAGATAGACTGCTAATTTATGTTATAGTTGATTGTAAGGACATACAAAATCTCTCCAACTTTGGGCTTTCTTCACATATAACGTTTAAGTGCTCATAAAACAGAATTCCTAATAAATATTTAATAGTATATAATTTGGGTAAACAAAAATGTCGACCTGCAACTTGCAGGCTGCATATGTGAAATAGTTGGTAAAAAAAGTCGAACAAACGAGAAGGTCTTGAGTTTCACGTATATCGAGGAGGCAGAACAAGTCACTCCCTTTGACTAGTGGATGGTTGTGTCCCTTTCAAACATTTCTCTACTAAGGATTAATCTGACTTCCCTTGATCTGCGTACACAAACGGAGTTACATATGTAATTATTTATATGAAAGGGAAATTTCAAGGATATTCTGAAGAAATTGGACTCTCCGTGTGGCTTTTACACTGCGAGTTTCCAGTACCTCTAAACCTCAAACCACTAATATTTAGAATACATCGGCATTTACTCAAACAATGGGTGGTTGCTGTAATTTTACACAAATTTCGAACGAAGAATGGTACATATGTATTACAGTAATACCATTCATCGATGTTTCTATTTCAATTACCCATATCCATACCAGCTCTTGAACCTCAGCACCTTCCACTGTGAATGAGCAAGTGCACTTATGAATGTTAAGGATGACAGAAGTTTTTGGAAGCATTTTCAGTTTCAGTCAATTTCCACTAATAGATGTTGATTGAGATGATCAGGGATTTATTAATTCCGACTTAAATTCAATCAGGGTAATAAATATTGATAATGGTTGAAGAATGGGTACGAGGACTGCCCTATTCGATGCAGCACAAGGAGCACAACCGATGCTGTAATGTAAATTGTACTCATACTTTTTCCCTTGCTGCTATATATGTATGTATAATAGTATAATATATTGTGGGTAATTAAGAAACAAAATTAAATTTGTGTAAATAAGTAGTTCGAATTAAATTTTTTTATAGCTTGAAGAGAATCGTCAAGAAATGTTGCGTCAGCCTGGCTCTTTAAGAACTTTGAGCAAATGTTTTATTCTGTTAGATATAAAGTGTGACGTGTTCATTAACCCTTGCATAATACCACGGCATAACTTCATTTACATATTAATGTATGAAATTGTTTCATACAAATACAAACATTTATTACCGAATGACGGTGCATAGCTACATTCATATCCTCCTGTTCCTCCTACGCTGTATAAATAACACGAGGACAGTTATATGCTACCTACGTGTAATTCCTAGCTATTTATAGGTATGAATACTAGCAACCATTAGAATGCCTAACTGAGGTGACACATTCATAAGCACATGCTTAACAGTCGAGTCTGGTAGTCTGGTTTGCGTATTGGACTACCGGGTCCATAAGGGCTATGTATATAAGTGTTACGAGCGACAACGTTCTGTTGTTACATTATTAGCTATTTAAGAATCCCGTGCTTTCTCAGTAACTCGTGCATGCAAGGAATGCACACTTCTTAATGCATAAAATTTGTAACTGATTGTGGCCCATGGATGATTACATCCAATTGTCGAATGTTTGTCTACTTCCAGAATTGTTCGGGGGCCAATGAAATCTTGAATGAAAACAAGTGCAACTTGTTACGTTTCTCTAGATCTTTCCTTTTTATGTCTAATTGGAACGAACTTTACCGAACAAGTCCTTCAAAATGCAGTGCTTGGAGCGGGTGATACAGCATGGTGGTAAAGGGAGTAAAGTCGACAATTACGCCTACACAAAATAAATTATTAATTTTTAATCTCCTTTTCGTTTCCAACTCCCATTCTGTACTACTGCCGTATCAAAGTGCAAATGTTGAATGCGTTTTTGTCCGCCAAGTAAACTCGGGTTTCTTTAAACATTGAACATTGTGACGTGATCGAATGGGTGTTGTAAAGCTTTTCACTCTCACAATCAGTGCAGTTTCCCAGATGCTATGAACGGTTGTATGGTATGAGCATTTAATAAAGCCTTTAGGTGTATTTAAAAACATCATGCAAATGATTGTTTTTAGTATTTAAAGACTCCAAAGTGCCAAAATTTGTCATTTAGGCTTAAGGACACATTTGGTAAAATTTTGTTTTATAAATTTTAAACCCTATTTATTAATATGTGTAAGGCTTTCCAAAGTACGCAGGATGGTTAGCGAGTTCAATATGCATGTTCTAAAACTTATAAAGTAATTGTTCAAATATTTAAAAGACAAGAAGTATTTTTCTCTTCGTTGATACACTGTATTGTTCCTTAGAAATTGTGAATACGTACCTCGTCCAGTCCTATGTACATCTCACACAGACACTGAAAGCAAAACCGAAATAAACGCGTAGTGAGTTTTATTTAGTTCTGATCCGATATTTTCCGGTTTGATGACATCATAGCCCAAAGTACACACTGTAAGATATGTGATAATGTGATATTAAACAACACTGACAGCATTTATTCACTTCCTACATGCAGGTATCCCCCAATGAGTGATTTCCGTTTAATAATGCGGTCGAAATGATGAATGACTGCTCCCAGTACCCAGTGTATCTGTCATTGTATCATGTACATTTAGAATCGACCAACAGTGCAACTACATAGGCTGTCCAGTCTAGACAACAAAGAGAGAGCAAACATTTGACCAACCAGAATATTTCCATCTAATTATTTATCGTGACTCTAACAGGCTGTTTGGGGAATAATGTGAAAATGTGTCTGAAACAAATGTGTCTGAAACAAATGTTTATTATACATAAAAGTTTAAAAACCTAAGTCATTTTGATTAATATTGCTCATTTCTACATACGGACGGTTACATAAAACGGATATGACATTTTATTTCAATCAATGAATTACTAATTCTAATTCGTTCCTATCCATCGTGAATGAACTATGGAGTATGTAGGCCCAAGGAAATGAGTAGGACCATAAATTAAATTACCTTGAAACGTATACTATATGAAATTTTTTTAAACGAAAAACTCAGTTTTGACAAAATTATTATCTACCATTAAACTTTTATACGATATTTCCTTCACAAAGTGACAGGCTGACATGATCCATAGCATAAATCTCGAAATACTAATTCAACAAAGTGAACCATATTATTTAGAAATAATAATGCAGTTTATCATATATAACTTCTGCTAATAACAAAAAAGAGTCCTTCGTACAAAGTTAGTTGTTAGTTATTTACATACAGGTAGAATGAGGGTGGGTAGAACGTGCAAATAACTGAATTAAATTTGGCATCGTACCCCTATCACACCTGGTAAATTAATATTATGTTCGCAAATGCGCGTCATTGTAATAAAAGAACAGATAAGTGTTTTTGAAGGTAGTTTAAATGTTGTCCTTCCACAATGGAAAGAGTTTATATAACCGAAATAAAACGAAATATTTGAATCATTATCAATCATGGCATCATTTCAATGAAAACTATTTATACTCAACACCTAAATACTACAACCCGCAAATCACATAGTTTCAAATTGTGTACTCCAATGTTTCCAATGTGAGTGATTGATTGTCATTTGTCATGCTTGATCCAATCTAACAAGAACAAACCAAAAACCAAATAATCGACCTCACTCACAATACTTACATAACATATTGTAGGATTGTAATCCGTATTCAAACAGGAACAAAGCGTACATTTGATTTGGCTTCCTGTTCCAGTGACTTTTATTGGAGAACAGATTCATCATTCCAGCGATAAAGGCTCTTATTGAGAGACAAAATTGTCTTTGACAATTGACAAAAGTCTGCTTATATTGAAATTGAAATGGCAAAATGGTGTCATTACATGAATAAGAATCTTCATTATCCAAAGTGTTTTTACCATTTACGCATATGTAATTACGTATATAGATGAAGCGTTATTGCGGTTTTCAATCCATCAGTTTTATTATAACTACACAATTATAAGTACATCAGTGATTTGCATGTTGTGAAACGCTTTAGTATAAATGCATGCACAAAAGATCAATCTACTGACAGTGAGTTCAGACGAGCCGTGAGTGATTACGATCTTCTCGCACTACCAGACTCGCTCGACAAACACATTGTGCAATTTCTGATTGTTCGGATACAACTTGAGAGAGACAGTGTGGTGGGACAATTCCTGTCGGAAGAAATAAGCATGACACAATGTTTGTCCACAAGCACGTATGTACACAAGTTTCGAGAAAGAATTTGGGTCGCCGTCTAATGAAAAGTAAATGAACTGTAAATGATGACTGACATGCGGCTACAGAGAGTCTTGACACCTTGTCGACACGTTTCAATGCAAAACAAAAACGAGGAGAGCAATCAGAAAATTGTTCTGTTTCTGGCATTTCCCTCACCACAGAAAGGACAACAACAAATGGTGAATGTACATAATCAAGAGGAAAATGAGATACTACTAATACTATTTAGTACCCATTAAAGGTCTACTATATCTTTCCCTCTCACACAAATGTGGGATTATTATAAAGAGTAATTATACCCCAAGAGATACTTCAGAAAATCACACATCAAGTTTGGTTTGGTTCTCTTTGTGGTATTTCAGCTCATGGATGAGCAGGTTGTTTGTGTAACAATTCAATCTTTAGTCAACAAAGACACAATTAGTTAAGTTTGGCATGTATTAATAAAAGGTTCAAAATATTAAGCAATTCAGCAACATAAAAATTATCGCAAGCCAGTCAAATACAGATCATTGATTTGTATGTACTATGTAGTCTTCACATTTTACGCAGTATTTCTGCAATTTTACTACAGACACATTATCTCTAAGAAAATTCAAATGCATAGGTACTATTTAATTGTAGGAGGGGATGTTAAATGATGTGTAATAGAAATCATTGGAGTAGATGTTATAATAATGCAAATGAAAGAGATCACTAAATGAATGACATCGGCTGTTCCTTTCAATTCATTAAATTGGATTCGCATAACTGCACTGTTCGCCTCGCATCAACTCAATAGTTATCGTTTTGAGTCCCACAGGCACATTTACAACAGGTCTCGCCTTACTTTTAATCCATATTCATTATGGGCACGTGCATATATTCCACTCATTTCCTATTCATTATTAGAGAGCATCCTACGAAAGAACGTGCCTTATTACAAAGTCGCGACAACACAACCAGTCACTTGGAATCAGTGCAGATTTTGCTTTCCGATTCAATTCATTACTTCTGCGTACTTTTGGTGTACGAAAAGGAAATGGAAAGTAAGTAATGTCCACCTAAGCATTACTTTTGCTGATACGATGGACTACATCAATGTAGTAGTGATTATGTACGACCAGACGTACGATAACACAAGAAGGAAATAATCAATAGTTCGGAAAAACATTTTGGCGAGGATGATTTAGTTACATAGGCAGTACATGCAGCCACACAGACATTATAATTGTTTATGTCCTATATATATTTTTAGGCAGTTTGACCCATGTTTTGATCTTCTGGCTTGTTTAGCATCTTATCAAATCAAGTGATCTGAAACTAGGTTAGTACATCGCGCAATTCTTTGGTCTTGAAACGAAGTGTAAACTTAATTAACCCAGGACATCTCATGTCACTTTTTTACGATACTCATCGTATGGCTTTTTAAGTAAGATAATACTCGCGTACACATTCTACTACTGTCCAGATCGAGTATTTGCATCTTACATTTAGGATTTCGACAAGTTCGTCGTAGACGGGTAGTACCACTCGCTCATATATGTACATATGATCAACTTTGTAAATACGACTAATAATTAATACAAAATGAAATTGTTTTTCATGCAGATTACATATTTAATACGTTTGTTTACATTAAAATTCGAAAGTATCTGCCAAATTTAAAAAAATCCTTTGATTAGCTAGGTAATTATTGCTTATTGATAGCGGCCTTGGTCCTCATTATATAATTGTAGGTAGTATAATTATACTCTTTTTACAATATGGTTTAAGTGCTTTGTACATCTGACTAATGCGTAGGAATTTCTCACCATAGATTAGAGTTTTCAAAGTCATTCTCGTAATTAAGCCCTCCATTATCCAGGATGCACTAAGACAAATTTAGTTAGTCAACATATTATTATATGGGCCATGATCATATTTACCAGTAAATTCGGCATTCCACAGATTACATCTACAAATACTATAAAAAATAAGGTTTGTACTTAGTAAAGTAACCAGGATTCGTGTAAAGCCAAATGTTATTACATAAGTTGGACTTTGTAACATTTATGTTTAATATTTATATAATTAACTCTAACTTCAAATGTGTAGGTGTTGATGCGGCGGTTTCTATCGAGTGAGTGATCTTAGTTCCTCGTATTTCTTCTGTTCACTTTCGGATAGACTTGGGGAAACTCTACTTGTTGCACTCTTGAAATCATTCATTGTAACTTCAACAATTGACCCATTTGTTTTCGCCTCGTCTGTGGAGTAAGAATGAAAAAAGTATCCCTAGCTGTTATTCAGGTTACACGTCTAGGGAATATTATTGAAACCTTTTGCTTGAATATATTTCGACATCCATGGATATCTTTAGGCATGCAAAATTGGAATGCATATGAAATATTTTTTTCCGTTTTATCGTCTCACGTGTACCTTGCCCAATTCTACACGTACTAAATTCTGAAGACATGTCTTTGGATGTCGAAATATATTGAAGAGAAATGTATAAACGGTGCCATTCCCTAGACTGTAATATTACATATCAGCTCGGTCAACAAAAAAGGTAGATTTATTTATAACCAATTTAGCTACATTACACAATACGTATTAGTATTATTGTAAATTACCATTACTAGTCTCATTTTTCTGAATATAACGGGACACTGCTGTCAGATATGTATCACTACATAAGGAGTAAAAATCAGCCCCAGTCATGCCATTCGGAAGTGCATCCGCTACTTCTTTCAAATTCACGTCAGAATTCAACTGAAACCTTGTCAATCGAAACAATCATTAGCATTTAATTGTTACCCCTAATCTTTTGATCCATTCTCATAATGCTTGTTGTATTTTCTGTATACTACCTATAGAGTTGCAAAGCGATCATGTACATGTGGAATTGATAAAACTTATGTTTATAAATAAATGGAAATTATTTTTGAAGGACGAGTAAGAATGCATACTTTCGAGTTAAGGCCTTGAGAATTTTTTCTTTCGTCTCTGTATCATTGTTAATTCCAACATAGAGAAGTTTGTCAAACCTATAAGGAAATAAGCACTGTAGGAAATACGGAGGAGTGGTTTGCATGCATCATATTATCATATGAGATTTCCCGCTGAAAGGCAAAATTAAACATTGAAATTTGAAAAGCAAATTTTTACCTTCCAGGACGTAACAGGGCAGGATCAATGAGATCGGGTCTGAAAGAAACACAAGTAAACTGGCAATGTCACTCATCATAAAAATGAATACTACATACAATGTACAATACTTCATACATTCAGACAGTAAAAGGCTACTTAATGGCATTTTTGCGTTATACTCTCAAACAGTGTTCGTTATTTACCACCCAGGCTCTATGTATTTGGGAAAAATGGGAAAAAAGGGAAAAGTGGAAGAACATATTGGGGGAAGTGCTTAGTCAATGCATAATAACAAAAGTTGAAGAGATCTCAAAATCTTTGGTCGTTCAATACTTATAATTTTATATTTTAAAGTGTTGTGAATTATACCTTCGTGCATGTTTAATTGTTGTGAAATGAATAAAATGATGTACAAAATTAAATGAGTGTACATGTATTAACATTTTGTAAAACAATATTTTAACCATTTTCCCCTTTTTTCCCACCTCCCACCTAAAATCGACTGTGCATTTTCCCCATTTTCGCACCCATTTTTACCAGGTGGTAAAAACCACCTTCGAACACTACTCTCAAATGAGACTTGGTTGACTAAGCTTCGAGCAACATAACATAGTTCCATAACATTATCATTTGGATACAACAATACACATGTCAGATGAAGAACTGCTTGCAACTATTTACTAAGACTCATTTTGAATACATAACTTAAAATTGTATTACCGATTCGTTGCTCCAATGACAAAAACATTTGGAGTGCTGTGAGTACCATCCAGCTCGGCAAGAATTTGTGCAACGACCCTATAAAACAATCGTCAATAGTGGTTTCATGTGTGGGCAGTGCGTGTAAATAATCATGAACCATAAATTATTTTATTACCGAATAGAATAATACATATAATAGTTTAATGAATCAGTAAGTTTGCAAACACTATTGTGCTTAATAGATTTTACTTGCCTGTCCATAACTCCTCCAGAATCTCCACTCTTACCCCGATTTGGAACCAAAGAGTCCAACTCGTCAAAGAAAAGAATACATGGAGCACAATTTCGCGCTCGCTCAAACACTAGATGACAAAAGCCAACATAACACAATACGTAGCATTAATAATCGTATTCAGATTCACATTGAGATAAAAATAAATAGCTGGAACGCATGGGATATGAAGTACAAAAGGACCATGCTTGGACTGGTACGACATATATATCCTATTTTTGACCCCCGTAGTATGCACATGCCTAGTACACAGATCGACCATCACACAAAGTTACTTAGGGTGCTAAAACTCAAACGTATATTCCAACAAATAGAATATTTCATACGATTCACACTATGCTACTCATTATAGCAATGTACAAATGTTGTACACAAAAACCTAAATTATGAATGAATTTTAGTACAAGTGAAACTTCAGCAGACCTTCACGAACGTTTTGTTCACTCTGACCCACATACATATTTAGCAGCTCCGGACCTTTCACACTGATGAAATTAAGCTTAAATTCAGAAGCAACAGCTTTTGCAACCAATGTTTTCCCTGTTCCTGGTGGTCCAAATATTAAAGTGCCTGCATTGCATAAAAAAGAGAACATTAACAAATTATGTCAAAATAGGTGTGTTCATTTGCTTTTCTAGTGATTTTTCTGTATTAAATATGGTTGTGGTGAAAAGGACCCATTTCATTTAATCGTTTCATTGACATTTTTGTAAACACATTGTATTGCAATATACAAACATACTTACCGGATCTTTTCAATCCAGAAGCAAAAAGATGCGGAAAACGTAGTGGTAACTGAATAGAATTGATAAGTTCAGATTTAATATCACCTAGTCCACCAATATCGTCCCACGAAACCGATGGTATTTGCACATTGTCGATATTGTCTTTTGCCACTTTGTCAACTTGTTCTATAAAATAATTCTTTCCAAATGTTACTCTGCGTATTACATTTCACTTTCAGATCATTCATGGAGTAAGTAAATACATATTATGTACTAGTTGTAGTAAAGGAGGTTAACTAACCGATACAATAAATTATGTTAATACTAAGTCCGCTATAGCGTAGTAACAATATAATATATTCTATAAAATATTGACAAAAAAATCTGCAGAACAAATTCGCAAAAACAGATAATAATCGAGGATATTTTGCGTAGAGGTAATTTGAAATTCTACATATATCGATTAGTTATTTTATTTTTGTGTTATTTCATTGTAACGGTAAATTAAGGAAAACAAAACTGGGCCACTCTAATTGTAAATGAATTTTGCAATATTTAACAAATCTACCGAAATACCTATTGCATGTTGAAGATGGTGATACTTCAACACGATCTTTTCGTATGTGTGAGAAGACCTCATACATAATGCGTAGTTTTCACTCTTATACTGTTTCGATTGAGTTTCTTCGTAGGCCTTCCTGCAGACAACAAAAAACTCTACTCAATTATGAATTATATGTAGATATACTAAATTCAAAATAATGTTTCCCGTTTTGTATAGTATAATCAAATATTGTTGTACTAGGGGAAACTATTATGACAAACATACAAAATGCTATAAGTATTAGCAATTAAATGCAGCAATTAAAATAAAAACCTGGTCGCTACTGAAACTATAGCTCGCCAGTCCCCGAGGTAGCGCTTAGATGTTGAAGAATTTTCATTTGACCAATGACTAAGATTAACATCCTCCGATAGTTCAACATCTCCAGTTGTCAAAATCCATTCAATTGTGGACGCAAGGCCACTCTAATTTAGATGTTGAAGAATTTTCATTTGACCAATGACTAAGATTAACATCCTCCGATAGTTCAACATCTCCAGTTGTCAAAATCCATTCAATTGTGGACGCAACGTGGAAGGCCGGAACCGGTGAATTCATGTCAAGTTTGTGCAGAAAACAATTGCTAAGTTTCGATGAAATTCTGTCGGAATAATTGGTTAATCCTACTATGAATGCTGGCAATGATAATTTTTCATTTGGTTGCCACATTGATCGATTGATTTCCGTGTGGAGATCTGCAAATGCTAGTAGTGCCCGCTTATCTTCATGACCTTCTTTGTCGTTGCCCAGAAGCTAAAAACAAAAACGCATTTTAAAGTTTAACTATAATAATAAATAACATCTAAATAAAAATACATTATACAGATTAGATCTTCCAAACTGTTTATCATGTGCATATTTAAGGTATTTAAATTGCAAAATATTTAGTATAATATAAACTGTAACTGTGAAGAAAACAAAAACCATTTCAATTTCCAGAAGGTCATTCGAATACGGCCACATTTCAGGATAATAGGAATAGGACAACCATATGTATGGGATTCGAATTCGATACGACTTACAGTGTAGGATAAACCATGATGGAAGGTACAAAGACGGGATTAATTAGATATGGAAAGAGTTGGAATAAGTATTATTAAGTATGGATAAGAATGTGAGGACACATGAGAATGAGTAGGAAGTGTTTGGGGGATGAAAGGATTAGTTATAGAAAAGTTGAGTAAATATAGTGATAGTTCTTACATGAATGTTGTTCATGATAACGAGACAAGGCGATATGGATCTGATCTTTTGTTGCAAAGCCTTTAATTTAGCTTCTGTGAATGCACTAGTGTCGCCTATAAGATTTACAACATTGACGCTAAAAAGATTTACTCCCATTTTCATCGCCACAGTTTTGCACACGGTGAATTTTCCAGTTCCTATCCGTCCATACAACAAAACACTGGGCCACAAATCCTTAGATGTGGTGAAACCTAATTTCAACCACTTGTGTAATTTATCGCAATAGTCTTCTAATGGTGGCGGAGCTAGAGTTAATGGCATAAAAGGACTTTTGGATTGCAATCTCTGATTGCATATATTTGGTATGTAAGCATTGACTTCCTTTCCTGTCATGTAAACAGATGTTTCATCTCTAGATGCAGAATAAATATTTATGGATTTAGTATTAGTAGGTATCTTTCCTTCGATGCTGTCCACGAGGAAATAAAAAACGTGTGACTTATTGGATTCTAGGAGATCTGTGGGAACTGTAATGATATCACCCACAGAAATGTATTTTTGATGAGAAAAATACTGTTTCAGCAGTTTGTCGTGCTCAGGTGGAATATCGTGGGTGCTTTTCACTGTGGACAACATCACTGTTTTGGCTTTAATTGGTTGGAATGCAGAGGATCGTAAATTTGGCGAATAGGGAGTATGGAGCAAAGGAGAAAGATGATACATCAGCTTTTCCGAAGAATATGTTGATGAAACATAGCATTCCAAAGATTTATTCATGTTGTATTCTGCTGTAGGAGTCATTTTGATTGAAAAACTTGTTGAGCTACTGACTGTCTCCGGCTGATCCGGGACCATGATACAAATGAAACCAAAGTCGTCCTTTAAATTTCTCCGAAGCATTCCCCAGTGATAGGAAGAGAGCAAACATGCAGAGGCGAATTCTGGAGGTACACACACGATTCTGTCGAAATGGTGACCATCTTTGAAGTCCTTGTAAATTGGATGGAGCGAAGTAACATAACTAATATATTCTTGAGACACTGTTTGAACCGTGAATTTTGTACGTGCTATTTTCTTCTTAATTATGAGTGCTTTTGACACTACAATTATGAGAACTCGTAAATGATGACGGATCAATGGAGACCGTTTACGGTACAGCAAATCTACCAAAAATAAACAGATGTTACCAATGTCATTTCCCCGTGTTAAATATTTCGGTTTCGGTTTGGCATCCATGTTGGATCTGAAAAGAGTGACAAAATAATATTTATATACAATAAATGGCAATGTAGGAAACCATTGTTAAATTTAGATTTTCAGTGGTTATAAATTATAAACTACACTGTTTCGTGCTAGATGCGAATATGCGAATGAATGTGAGCCCAATTACAGTATTGATTTTATACACACTTTATGTAAAAGCAAACAAAGACAATGACGCTTATTACCTCAGCGAAGTAACCTATAAGTTGCGATATCCTTAGAGCGTGGCTAAAACTAAAAGAATGAACTTTTTGTGGGGGTTATGTTACTGACTGACAATTGAGAGTAGACAAAAACAAACGTATAATTCGTAAAAGAACGACACTGATCTTTTTTCAGGCTTTTTGCAGTAAAAACTTTAACAACTGGGGAAGTTGAAAAACCAATGAATGATGTTATCAAATTTTATTTTGACTGTATTTCATAAAACCTTTAACTATTAAACTCACACAAGTAAGTTGCGCTCAATAGATATATATATATATATATATAGATTAAAATCTAAACACTTCAGTAGAATCGAATGACGGGTAAATTGAGAATTTTCAAGGTAGACCGTAGATCATCCATCATCTACAGATACTACAGAAGAATTCGACGGCGCGAATGTGCATTATTTTCCACTTCGAGTTGTCTTGTAGTCGTGTGCTAAACGTTTTCGTAAAAATAAAATTAATTAAACTCGCGTTCATCTCTGGGTTACTGGGTTTGAGGATTTCGATTTTAATTTACACACAAACTTGTAGTTTAGTTTTGGATACACATGGTAATAATTAGTGCATACTCGTTGGGTTAGCAAACGAACTAGTAATAATTATGTGAGAAATGAGGGACTGAGTGAGTATATGAGTTTATCAAGCGTCAAGCTTATTGTTTGTCCTCTATTAATCAGCGTCAAACTGTCAAGTTCAGCAATATGAGGTAATTTGACTTTTTCTATGTATTTCTTAAATTGTATTGTATTTATGTACAATTTCGCCCAAAGTTATGCAATGAAATACGAATTTAATGCTTACTTCATTGTTGTTGGTTGTATATATTTTTTTAATATTAAATATCAAAAATACGTGCCACCTTACAGGGGAGCATTACATATTATTACAATTTGAATGTATTGCTACAGTTTATACGTGTATATAGTTGTTTAATAATGCAAAATAACTCTGTAGGCTGAACGTGGACGGAATAGATGTCCTGTTCCCGTATGATTACATTTATCCAGAACAGTTTTCTTACATGTCGGAACTAAAGAGATCCCTAGACGCAAAGGTATTTGTTCATTATTTGTGAGATCAAATATCTAATCTATCTAATGTCTAATGCATTCAATATCAGCATATGTTGTATTTTAGGGACACTGTATGTTGGAAATGCCTTCAGGGACAGGAAAAACGGTGTCATTGCTTTGTCTGATTATTGCATACATGAGAGCCAGACCATTAGATGTTACCAAACTGGTTTATTGTTCGCGTACCCTCCCTGAAATCGAAAAAGTCTTGGCAGAATTGAGCAATCTTATGGATTATTATGAAAAAGAAACGGGATCTAATGCTAATTTGGTTGGACTTGCTCTCAGTTCAAGGAAAAATCTTTGCATTCACCCTACGGTAACATTATACTTATTCAATATATTCAAAATATTTATACACACACACAATTTAATGTCAAAGTTAAACTGTAGGTATATTGCCTATTTTTCGGGTCCTATATTTTCCATTCATTACATATACTGACAACTGTTAAAAATTGTCAATTTAACTCAGGTGAGCAAGGAAAAAGATGGAAGAATTGTTGATGGTCGATGTCAAAGCTTAACTGCTTCATACGTACGTGCTCGTCATCAAAAGGATTCCAGCACATCTGTATGCAATTATTACGAGTCTTTCGACCTCCACGGTAGAGAATTAACCCTACCTCCAGGAATTTACAATCTGGATGATTTAAAAGAATATGGAAATCAAAAAGGATGGTGTCCATATTTTGTTGCTAGACACACAGTAAGTTAAGCGCATGAGTTTGGGTACTTGTCTTCCTTTCGATATTTTGTCACGTCTTTTTTAAACATGCAATTGGCCTTTTTAGGTCGAATATGAGTCCGTATTCTACCAACTTTAATAACGTTTTGATTTAGATTTCTCATGCAAACATAGTGGTCTACAGTTATCACTATTTGTTGGATCCTAAAATTGCTCAAATTGTATCAAAGGAAATGTCAAAAACATCTGTTGTTGTGTTTGACGAAGCCCACAATATAGGTACGTTGAAAGGCCGTT
The DNA here is from genome assembly GCA_019776185.1 of Plutomurus gul. Classification (NCBI taxonomy): domain Eukaryota; kingdom Metazoa; phylum Arthropoda; class Collembola; order Entomobryomorpha; family Tomoceridae; genus Plutomurus; species Plutomurus gul. The sequence continues at coordinate 6,024 of JABASC010001386.1, read as the reverse complement.
AAAGGAATGTTTAAAAAAAATTCAAACGACCATAATGTATTCACGAGAGATGTTGCATTTTAGACAACGTTTGCATCGATTCCATGAGTGTGAAAATCAATCGTAGAGTGTTGGACAAATGCTCGGCTAATCTAGAAGTGCTGGGGAAAACAATCGATGAGTGAGTATTCATTATCTGAAGCGATGTAATAGCAAACATGTTAGAATGACACGACTTATAATATGTAACTGCATTCAAATAGTATAAAAGAGCAAGACAGTGCAAAACTTAAAGAAGAGTACCATCGTTTGGTGCAGGGACTCAAAGACTCTAATGACGACAGAGAAGCAGATGTTGTGCTCGCAAACCCTGTATTACCTGATGAAATTCTTAACGAGGCAGTTCCTGGTAACATTAGAAATGCAGAACACTTCGTTTTCTTCATGAAGAAACTGATAGAGTATTTAAAAATGCGCCTTCGTGTTCAGCACGTCGTTCAAGAGTCACCAGCAGGATTTCTCAAGGACATCAACGGAAAAATTTGCATCGAAAGAAAGCCGCTAAGGTATTCATAACATATTTGTTGACTTGTAATGAAATGACGACCGTAGTTAACTTGCCGTTTAAATGTTCTTGCATTTGGCATAATAGATTCTGTGCAGAGAGACTAGCTTCACTTATTAAGACTTTAGAAATTGCTGATCTTTCGGACTTTTCACCTTTGGTACTAATCTCCCATTTTGCGACCCTCGTTTCAACATACACTAAAGGATTTACGATTATTATCGAGCCTTTTGATGAGAAATCGCCAACTGTGTCCAACCCTATTCTTCACTTTAGTTGTTTGGATTCTTCGATTGCAATCAAACCAGTTTTTGATAGGTTTCAGACTGTTGTCATTACGTCTGGTACCTTGTCCCCTTTAGATATGTATCCGAAAATTCTGGACTTTCATCCCACTTTAATGACGTCATTCACAATGACATTGGCACGTCAGTGTATCCTTCCAATGGTACGTCCTGTAAACGTTGTTAAATATTTAGCCTGAATGTACGTTCGTTTCAATAGCGCACTTAAAAGTTAATGAACCCGGATACAGTTATTATTACCTAAGTCGATTTGTTTTTATTTATTTTCAACATCTTTTCTCAGATTGTTTCAAAAGGCAACGACCAGGTGTCCATTTCTTCGAAATATGAAACGAGAGAAGATATAGCTGTGATTCGTAATTACGGAAATCTGCTTGTTGAGATGGCATCTATTGTTCCTGATGGAGTCGTCTGCTTTTTCACATCATATTTGTATATGGAAAATGTAGTTGCCAGTTGGTATGACCAGGTAATCTTATTGGTATAGTCGTGTCACTTTAATTCATGTGTTAGAGTGCCCAGAGTGCACATGAATCCATAAAATTAGTCATATAAATGAATGTCATCCGAAAGTTAATTATTCTCATTGCAGGGGATCATAGATCAATTACTTAAGTACAAATTACTATTTATCGAAACGCAAGATGCAGCGGAGACAAGTTTAGCTCTGTTTAATTACATCAAGGTAATAATCACAATAAGTTTACCTAAATCAAAAATCACATAAATGTTTACAATATGCCATAAGAATGTAAATGTGAAATTATTTTCTGGCATTAAGGCATGTGAAAACGGTCGTGGAGCTGTGTTGCTGTCAGTGGCCAGGGGAAAGGTATCTGAAGGAGTGGATTTTGACCACCACTTAGGGCGGGCTGTTCTTATGATTGGGGTTCCATATTTATACACTCAATCAAAAATTTTAAAAGCACGTCTGGAGTATCTACGAGATCAATTTCAGGTATGTATCCTATTTTCCGAGGAAAGTCAGTCAATACCACTTGCGTTTCATTTATGAAATTCATGTTTTTCATTAATTTTTTTGTTGCTTGTGCTTTTTTAAGATAAAGGAAAACGATTTCTTAACTTTTGATGCTATGCGGCATGCTGCACAATGTGTTGGTAGGGCGTTGCGAGGAAAGACTGATTACGGCGTAATGATCTTTGCTGATAAAGTAAATACGACCACAAATATTGTTTTTATCTTTTTAAACGAATATATAACGGACTGTAATAATGATTGTAATAATTATGATTAATATCAATAAATTACTTTCTACAGCGGTATTCAAGAACGGACAAAAAAAGTAAATTGCCGAAATGGATTCAAGAACACTTAAGAGAATCATTTTGCAACCTATCTGTAGAGGAAGCCGTTCAGGTGAGTTACGAATTTAGCGAGTTGTCTCTTCATGTGTGCAATATGAATTCGTACAATAAGTTGTGTTCATTTGACTAAAAATTATTTGTATTTAGATCTCTAAGAAATGGTTAAAACAAATGGCACAGCCATTTACAGCCAGAGATCAACTTGGAATTTCGCTTCTTACGCTAGAACAGTTACAGAATGAAGATATGCAAAAGAAAATTTTTCAAAGAGCTGAACAAGCTTAAAATACTGTTACTTTTTATAATTCAGAATTTATTTCTAAGATTTCTACAAATAAAAAATTTACATTCTTATACGAATAAGTATAAGTGCTTGTAACAGGAAGTCCAACCCAAAAACCAAAGAAGTAGAATTCAATTTGAGTGCACAGAAAATGGTGGTTCTGGAAAGATGCTAACTACTCTTCATCATAATAATCGAAATGTTCGCCCTTGACGAACTTCTTCCCTTCTAAAACTCTGACAAGCTTGCTGACAGTTTGGTCACAAGTAAGCACAGTTCCTGCCTTTTTGCTGTCCAAAAAGCACTGTTTAACCTCTACATCGCCAACAAAATCAGTTGCTTCGTCATACATTTCAGTTTGAACAGGGCCCGGAGCGTAACTCAATGTCTGAATTCCGGATTCTGATGCGACTAACTTGAATGCCATATCCCTGACAGCTTTTCCCATACAGTAGAGACCCATTGTGTTGAAAGGTTGTAGAGCTGCCAAGGATGTGATTTGAATTGCACTTCTTTGTTTAGATGTGTCAGCGAAGACTTTAAAGAACTGCGTGTTGAGAACGATCATCGAGAATAAATTGAAGTCAAAATAACTTCTGAGTTCTGATACATCATCCATCTCTGCAGTTTTGCGCTGGCTTTTTAAGCCCAAATTTGCTGCATTATGTACAATTATTGAATGATCAAAGTCTTTAGGGTCGGTTCCTGTCTCAGTGAGTGCATTTTTCAACATTTCGAGATAAACTTCAGGATTCGGATTTGCAAGATCCAACACAGCAAGTGTAACTTTACAGCTGTCTCTACCTGCAACTGTGTCTAGTATACATTGTTTTGTTGCTTCTAATGCCTCTTTCGATCTTGCCACAAGAAGAAAAACAGATCCAGGGGCGACTCTTTTTGAGAATTCTATTGCAATTGTTCGCCCAATCCCTCTGCTCGCTCCAGTAACCAAACAAAAAGATTTTTGGTTCCAAAAAGTCATATTTTTAGTTTTATTGATAATTAGTTTATTGTAGGTTCTCTTCTGGTGGAATGGATTCTGGTAATTTTTGTGATTCTATTTTCTCTTCGTCAGAAGTATCTTCTGATTCCGTTATTAGTTTTCGGTCTAAGTAATCACATAAAACAAGGTGTATTAGTTCTTCTTTTGTGACTGCTTGTCTGTCAGGAACTAATTTTTTAAGAAGTGGATTTACTTTTAGTTCTTCAAAGGATTCTTCCTCAACAGAACTGGATACAGTATTAGAGAGAAGTTTAACCATACACGAGTCTTTAGCTTGTTCCAGGGATTGAAGTATTGACTTTGAAGTACCTTCTATGTTCTGTATTTTTTCCAGTTTGGTTTCTATTACACACAAGCAAAACTAGTGAAAAAGTACATGAAATAATTACTAATGGCCTATATGTACTGATTAACTATTGCTTCCATCTATCTCTAATGCTTTATTAGCATTTAAATTAAACATTTCTGTTAATCGGATCTATAACGATGGCTGCAGTGCCAACTGCCAACCTAGCACTAAAATAACTTCAACCTCACAACACAAATTATAATTTCTCAAACATTTTGTCAACAAAAGCTGCATTCAGTAAAAAGAATAATTTACGATTCAGGTTTAGTTCTACACGACGACGTTAGCTGAGTGCACAACTACATACTTTATTCTATGTCTCTATATTCTGTTATTTCTAGACCTAGGATAAGTGTGCACAAAAAATCATAAAAAAGGCATGCAACTAGGCACTAAAAACCAAGTACCCGTAGGCACTCGCACTGCATGGATTATATGCATTTATCCGATGCGTAGAGAAAGTTACTGAAATATGCATCAAAATTGAGAATACGCACACAGAAAATTTCGTCTGTCTAGCTATTGTGACATTTTTTAAAATTTAGCTGTAATACCAAAATGATGCATCCATAAGTATACTTATTTAGAAACATACCGAGTGTAGCCAAATATTTTTCAGAGTCTGGTAGTTTTTCGAAAGGTTGAAAATTATCAGAGAAAGAAGCAGAGATACAAGTTGGGTCTTTCGCAGTTCCAGAAGTTGTCAAAGTTGGGTCTTCAAGGTCAGTCGTAACTACGATAGGTTCTCTCTCACATTCCACCACCTCCTGGGGTCTTTGTGTCAACCAAGGGTCCATTCGACAAAAATGCTTTTTAGGCAACCTCGTTTTGTGGCTATATTCAAATGGTAAAAACAGATTTCGTGTCATACTTATGTGAATGCATACCTTTTTGTTCTTTACACATTTGTCTTTACGTATACCTTGCGCTTTTGCAAAATTGAGCACCTTACATTATGTGTACAGACTGTACCCTTCGCAGGCACACAGAGAGAAGTAATTTAAAATGTTGTGGGCAAGTATGACATCCGTGTATGAAGATATTGTAGCTACAGCTTTAATGTAGGTTAATCAACATAATATCGCTCCTTCTGCTAAAAGTAGAGACTGTGAAAGCCCTACTATTAATAGTAGTAGATGTTGTTGTTTGTTTGTATACAATCAATGTAACTTTATGTTTACAAAAGGTTTAGTTCCAATTATGCCACTATGTAAATACAATGATTAAATCATATTCCAATAATCGTTCCCTCTAATGTCTAAATTTGTATTTTAATTACCTTCTTATGCTTGCTGTTACTGATCTGACCAGTCAATTATTTCACTTTGTATTTATGTGATAGACTCAAAATTTTGTATCGTTAATTTATTCAATATAGACAGATATCAAACTTGGATAATCAAAGTACAATTTCCAGATCAATTGACAGGTTTCTCCTTGAAAGAAAGCAGATGCTGTTTCACAGCCTAGGTGTTCACATCACATCACAGACTATTGCATTCCATAAATGCAATACAAAAATTGCTTACTGTAGCGAAAATATTAGTGGGTGTATCATTGGGGTACAATGCGACAAATGAAAATATACAAACGAACCAATAATGAAGCTCAAAGGACATGTATTTTTCATCTGCAATTTTATGAAGATCTGATGTTGCTTCGTAATTTCGTTAAATCTCAAACGGAGGCTTGTAATATATTGCCTTACAATTTTGTTTGAGCCTTCTTATTCAGGTACGGCTGTGCATTTGATTGTGCAAATGGATGAACTATGTATTTAGTCGGAAGTGTTTAGATACTTGCATTTACTATCATGCATGTAAACTGTTAGTCATGTAAAAGCTCTCTTTGTACAAATTATTTATCCCGTGGGGATGAGGGCCATTCCATAAGTCATATCAAGACCTGGCTCCAAGCGACCACTGTGTATTCATCCCGGAACCTGAAGAAATACTTTAAAAGGGCCAGATTTTCAAGAGACATTGCAATTGAAATGAAGGAAGCTGAAATAAAGTACTCTGACAATCAAGACAAATCGTTTTATTCTGAGTGCATAGAGCCATATGGTCTAAAATGGTCAATTGTTCCTCATGACTACATTGGATGTAATTATGCCCAAAAGGAATAGCAAATCGCATACCGTGCGATTTGCTTGGCTTTTCAACTAAGATAATGACAAAGCAAATGAACACAATATTTATTTACTCCAGTAAA
>JABASC010001385.1:0-24067 GCA_019776185.1 Plutomurus gul | reverse complement strand
AATGTCTTGCACACTAAACGATCACTTGATTTTAGATATGCAACGTGGAAAGCTTATCTTATTACCAGACATATCATCATCATTTGCATTATTGAGCGAATCCATCGGAGTGAGAGAGAGGAAAAAAATAGAATTTCACTGGAGACAAGAGAATGAGCTTATAATAACGGAAGATTGAACATTCATTAATGACGTCATTTAAAATTGCACTTTTTTTACCCCTTTGCCAACTTTTGTTATCTCTCTCCTCTTTTGAATTTGGCAAAACAGAGGAAAATCAAGTAAAAGATGATTTTCGTAGAAAAAAAGGGATTTGTAGAACAGTGAGACTGTGTTTATCGAGTTTTCGTAGAAAAGTAATTTTTCGCATAAAACTGACATCATAGATCGAAGTTACTTGAGTAATTTGTCGAAGAAAATTAAACTTATGTAGAAAAAATTGATTCGTCGTATAAAAATTGCAATTTTTTATACATTCCTTTTGATCTGGTGAAAAATGATTTTTCGTAGAAAAATTGCAGTATGAAGATAAAGTTTAGGTTCCAATTACAAAAATAAAATATGACATTATTTTTCACAGACATTTCCCTTCTCCTAGGCAATTTATTATACACTTGGTCAAAACTCCACCCCTTTTCCTCGGGACGTTATTAATGCATGTTGCCTATACATCTTATATTAACTACCACTCTTGTGTATAAGTATACACATTACATGCACACTATATAATACCATAACAGTTTACAACAAGAGCCATATCGAAGCTATCAACATTCGGACTCGATTTCATTTGCAATTTATTTGCTGACAAGGCAAAGGTCCCAAGTGCTCCTTTGCGTGTCCCACATTTTACATTCTCCAGTCAAAGTAACTAAACTTTTCAACTCACTCACATCTTTCTCTCTCTCTCTCTCTCTCAGTCAACCGTCACCGAAAAATGCACGTACTGTTCTCCCTCCTGTTCTTTTCGCTTTAACCAGCAGAAACTCAATTCTAAACTGCGCTGCTGAAGCTGCCATACATTTTCATTGAATCATTGAATTAAATAAAGAAGAAACAGCACGCATTCAATTCCAAAAGGGAATCTCTATCAATAGAGAATAATCTCGTTCTCTTCTCTTCATACGCTTCAACAGTCAACTCATCAAATGACAATCAGCTTTCCATTCTTGTTCACTAAGCAAAAGCGGTATATATGCGAATTTTCAACGCAGTCTCCTTTCTCAATTCTGACTGACTCGATCTTTCATGCAACTTTCATGGAAAATTCAGCCATTCCGATGCCGTAGTCAAAGTTTGGTTGACCACGCACTACCAGCTTATAGCACACAGACGGGAGAGCTACGAACGGAGCCAGTGTGTAATATTATTATTATGCATGATGGACATAACCATCTCATACATTTATATATGGTCTTCTGACGCACTCTGGAATACCCTCAATTATGTACATGTTTTTATAACATCGATTTTTCCCGCTCCTTTATATAGCACCGCACAAATACGAGCCGAATGACCTCACTTGACTCAATGGCCTGCACATATACGTAATTCTCATCTAAAAAGATTCTAAACACAAAAGTTTAGTTTTCTCCCTTTCCCCCCCAGTATTTTATTTACAGACACCCTGTACACAATTCTGCACAACATAACATACTTGACATAATATATTTCACAGACACCCTGAAAATAATTCCATTGAATATTATAGCTCAATCAAAAGTCAATTTGAGAAATAAAAACAGTAATACAGGAAAAAAAGAAAATCGCAGGTATTAGTCTGTTAGTGTATCGCATCCAGGTAAAACTACTGTTTTTAGCCTTTCAATCAACTTCAGGAACGGCCGAATAAACCGACAAATGAATGACACAATCTATTTATATAAAAATCTTTAGCATGTACTCAATCTACTCAAGTTGCTTTCGGCTACACCAATAATGTCACTTTTCCATTATCGTCTTCCTGCGTGCTGAAATTGAAAAACATTCGACTACTCTACTAACAACCCGTCCATCACTCACACCTCCCATGTTACAGCCCCAGCACAAATGCATTGTCTCAACGTACCTAATCTCCTCGAAATGCTATACACAACAAACACACAGTAGTGACAATGACAAATTAAATTGTCAGCCACTATAAAATATATATACAGAGTACATACACCTGAAGAACATTATAGAACATGTGTCTTCCGAAGCGAATATTCCACTTATGGTACTGTTTTCCTGTGGTCCTGCCCGTGTTTCTCTCCTAGACAGCTGTATTATGTGCGGTGTACAAACAAAAACCTTGTGTCAATACTAGATGGAATGGCTGATAGCATTTTATTAGTAGCTTTATCTGCTTACTGTTTTCCCGTGGTCCGCCCGTGTTTCTCTCCTAGACAGCTGTATTATGTGCGGTGTACAAACAAAAACCTTGTGTCAATACTAGATGGAATGGCTGATAGCATTTTATTAGTAGCTTTATCTGCCGCGCGGCCGGCTCTATCTTTTATAACACAACTTACAGTGTGACAGTAGTAGTAACGTACATTATTCTAGTGCACGTTACACACTTCTGCCGGTCTACCGCCTAAAGACACTGTACATTTATATTCGAATGAGTGAATTTTAGCGAGAGCAAGAGTTACTTTATTACAACAGCTTATGAATTAAATGGAGCTCTACACTCTGAACAGTAAAGAAAACAAAGGGACACGCGACAACACAATGAAAGTTGAAACTCCATGCACAGTCCACCCAACTTCTACTAAATTATCTGTAATTATTTCCGCGCACATACAGAATAGTTGAATTCTGAACCTTTTAAAACTTTATTTTCTCACGTTTTAAGCCCGTCCCTGGCCAACAGCAGAGAATTCTCTCTGTTTCGGGCACCGAGGCTTGACATTCCATTTACTTTCACATTATATCACAAAGCAGAGAGAGAGAGAGTTCTTAGCAAAAACCCGATGATTGCATTACAAAGATTAACTCTCTAAGACCAGATTCATTCTTTCTATTATGGGCTTACGTGTACTACTTGAATTTCCAAAGTCTGGAAAAACTAACAGGCCGTCTGCACGCTACTTGCAATATCGTATATATACATTTTTATACATATAACAATCGTAACTATATTAATAAAGCATTAGATAAACTGCGTCTGGGAGCTACTGGTAGTAACAGTACGACCAATTGCGCGTCAGTCAGTGAGTAAGTGAATGGCCTGGCTAAGAAAAGCTGCTGCACGATCTTCAGGCTCTTGTAGTTTAAGTTTAAACTTTCAGTGGAGAAAGCAAACCGAAAGATACTGACTGTGCTGCGTGGAGACAGAGAGAGAAAGCGGATTAAAAATCATACACGCTCCACAAATCATAATGAATCGCTACCGGAATCAACTGACTGACTGACTCTCCCTTTCTCTCTCTCTCTGAATGTCCCGTATATTTATTAAAGTTGAGATGAAGGAGGAAACTCACCAAAAGTAATCTTTCCGCGGTGGGTCTTTTCTTTGGATTCTTTGTGAGGGCCACTTTGACGAAATTGTGGAAATTCGCAGTCCTGTGGAATTCAATCGGATAGAAAAATAAAATAATTAGACCACATAATAAAATTCATTACACTTTCTCTTAGGCGCCCTGCGACCTACATTACATACAAACACAGTACATGGCAGTAGTCTGCTAGTAGCTCATGTTATTTCCTTTTTTACCAAAAATGGACATGAACGGATAAAAGAGAATAGACGAGTAGCAGAAGAGTAGCAGCCAGAGACAGAGAATAAAGAGCACTCGTTGAAATTGAATTCCCCAGTCAAGGACTTTCATTTCCTTTTAGAATAGTGCACACACAAGTAGTAGTTACATAAGAGCACAGCTTTAAGCTCTTCTCAACATTTACTTTCCGTCCACATAGACACACACATACACAGAGTCCAACTGAAAGTGGAGAAAAAAAAGAGCCAGCGCACCACTGGGACCACTAAACACTCACAATGGACCTCATAATGAAATGAAAAGAAATTGAGCTGATTCTCGTCTCGTCTGCTACTGACTGTCCACAAAAGTAAATAGCAGCCACTGACCATTTTTCTTTGTCTTTCAGAAATGGTGGCTTAAAACTGGTCTTCGCCATCAGAATCAGAGCTCGCATCGGATGCAAATCAAACATCGGTGGCTGCAATTCCGCCAGCTCGATCGCCGTGATTCCTAAAGCCCACACATCACACAGCTCGTTGTAGCCTCCTTTTCGCTCCACGGCAGCAACCTGTCCACACAAAAATGCAATCATTGATTATATTATCATTTTTAATGGATTTCCGAAAGAGCAGGGCAATATAAATTTCCCTGGCGGAACTACCAAACAAATTAAACAAATACTTTATACACTCCGCCGGTATCCCAACATCTACTTTCTTTCATCCCCAGAAATTCAATTCAAATTGTGATTCATGAAACGTGGCTACTCGTACGTAACATATAAAAAACCTACATTGCTTTATTTCATTTAAAAATAAATTTTTCACTCAGACAGAAAAACCGTTTAAACTTGTAAAGCTTGAATGGAGAATGCAAATAAGTCTAGCAATATCTCAGTTTTCTCCGCCGTCCACATTGGCAAGGACATTGTTCGTGTTCTCGAAGCTATCAAATGAGACAACGCAACAACAAAGACCGAGTGCACTGCCGGGAAAGAAAGTGGGGCATTTTTTTCCATCGCTTTGGCCAAAGGCCACGTTATTTATTACAACTTTCCCCCTTTTATATATCTGTTTGTGAAATATTTCACCCATAAATGTATTGTCTTATCGATTCGACAGCAGAAAACTGCATTCCTTATTCTTATACCCAGCGAGGTCATCCACCTATATACATATACTGTATATATAGCAACACTACACATGCACAATATAATAACGAAGAATGCATGGAGAGCCACATCCGTCATATGATGGACAATTCTCTGTTGCACACATTTGACATTTACATACTTCACCAGCAACCACCAACACCACCATAGATGAAGGAATAAGACCTTCAGCATAATCTGCATAATAGATCGTCAAAGCCAACCCGTACCTATATATCCATAGCACACACTGCTTATATTCAATGGACTGCACGTAGACATAGTAAAAAGGATATAATACTATTACTGATTTTATTATTGTTAGTTCCATTTCCATAATATGCAATGGCACTATGTGGCACAGCGTGCACACAATATCCCCACCTACTACTTACTACTATAGATGCGATTCTCTTCATTCTCTTCAGATCGAAATTCAATGGAGAACAGTAAGTAGTACGTACAGTAGTACAATACTAGCAAATTCCTACTACTGCTACAGAAGAAATGGGCGTAACAATTTCATTCCAAGATAACACCTTACATAATACTTACTGCTCTTACACAACACCCAAACCTTCCTGTAAGGAATTTTTCCCTTTATAAATACGAGGGATGTTTTCTCTCTGGATCCCGAATTTGCGAAAACAGAATTTGCAGTTTTTACAAAAGAAAACCATTTGCTTTTACACGGTTTCTGTCTTATTGAAATAACATAGAAATATATAGGGACTATATACAGACATTCCCCTATAAGTAGATTGGAATTGTTATAGGCAGAGAAATGAGTCGGAGAAATCTTTCAGATTCCGCAAAATTGTTACTTCTTCATAGGAGAGCAGAAGTATGCTAGAAAAGAGAGAGGCTGTGCTCTTTTCATCTCTTTCAACTTATGCAGTAGTCGGTAACTTATGTACACACACACCACCACACCAGATTTCAATGGGCTCCATTAGCCAAGGCAACAAGAACTTTTTGGCTTTGAATTGTGTCGTTTGCTGCTGAACCAACTCTCCGTCTCTCTAATGTCGTATACATATATGTATATACTACGTACATACATTTCTCTCTCTTATGTTTCTGTGTAACCTCTAACATTGGCCTGGCCTCGACGACTCACTAGACGGCCCCGTCTGGCTGGAACAGTTTGAATTTGCTCGATGCAGTCATATTCTATGGTACACGATTGTTCCACTAATACGAACAGAAGAGACGAGGAGAAAAGAGAATAACTCGAGTGAGAGAGAGAGGAATATAGCGTATATAGCTACCACAATATCTACTTAGAGACACGATTGAACTTTTGCACAAATGGAATCAAATAATGAAAACGTCATCTACAATCTACAATGATGAGATGCATCGTCTAGATTACAACTACTCTGCAATTCTGCTCTCTTTTTCTACGCCAGCCAGTGATGGGCATTTTGAGTTTCACATCAAGTGTGAAGTGGGTTTGGGAGAGAAATTATTAACTACTTACACGAATTTTCACTCGTTTTCTTCGTATTAACTGTATAACTTAATATATTCAACAACATGAACCCTCCCCTTAAAAAACATAGAGCCACTACAATATTATGCCATGTTTTAAGCTGGAAAGACTGTACAAGATGGCAATAAAATAGGAAATTGAATCACAAATTGTGGGTAAAACTTTTAGCCACTTTTCTGAATAATTTATTTTCACCTTTGACCCCTCCCCCAGCCGAAGGCATCTATATTCCTGAATAATTGTGCCCGTCTATGTTCCTCGAACCTAAAAGGGGAAACTAGCTATGAACACACGATGCCCGTCACAACCTAATTTGTAATCTGTATTATTTAGATTTTAAAGTTTAGCGTAGTGGAGGAGCCCCTTTGTTCACATTACCGTATCACACAACTACCATTCTCATATTCTCTCTACATCTCAAGTACCCTCTACTATTATTGTAGCACGCAGTGCACATAATATATCACTACAGTGGTACCAGCCATCTGACTGAAACTTCCCTAAAACTTCATTAAGTGCTTACAAGAATATTACATTGTCATTTTATAATCTCTCTCTCCTCGTCCTACTAATTCGCCTAGATCCTTTCCTCTCTCTCACTTTCCCTGTATTATTCATATTTTGCGCTCTCTCTTTGAAGAAAAGAGAAAATTCTCAAAATCACAACACGAGCCAGAGAAGACCTCACGGCTAACTAATAAGGGTTTACTTTTGAAGATGCGCTCTTCTCTTCTCTCGACACCACCACCACCAACAACAACACGTAATAATAATGAGCGCAGAGTGAACTTTAGAGGATTCCTCTCTGCAGCACTAACTGTCACTAATCTGCTTACAACGTACTTCCACTCACAAAGTAAACCACTTTAGTCTTTAGGGCAATAAGAGAGAGAGAGAGAAGAAAATGCCAATTTAGGAAACTGCTACAAGAGTACCTACTACACGAGTTTAAAATTGCTGAACACGTATAATCTTTAGCTCCATATAAGTGTCCTTGGAATTTCCACAAAAAATAAACGGGCAACACACAGGAGCAAACAAAGTGTCCTGTCCGCCGAGGAAAACACAATTGTAGCCACTGGTGGTTTTAATGGACATTGTCCAAATTGGCATGGTAAAAACAAACAGCAATAGAATAGAGTTTGAGTAAAATAAACTATGTGTTTTTTTAGTTTTGACCAGACCACTGGAAAAAATGTGATAAATTGGCCAAAATCCCACCAGTGGGTAACTATATTTATCTAGTGGACTGGACCGAATAGAAAGAGACAAGGAAAAGTCTGAGCTTTCACTTACAATGCCACAAAGAAATATACCTACTGCAAGCCATCCACTATATATGGTCCCCTTTCACCTAGATGCTTTATGCACGCTTTCTCTATTAAAGTCTCTGGGCCAAGAAAAATCTATTTTTCATCTTAGAGCCATTACTATATAACCTGCACGAATATAACTGTCTTATTCACCAATCTTCAACACCAATCATGCCAGAATTCTTTTCACAGACTACACATTGTGGTGCTAGCAGCTGAAGGTTACAACATTAAATAAGTAATATCTCATTTGCACACAGCTTATGTGGTAACTCTAAGGCTTATTACTAGAAAAAGCGAGCACCCTTGAGACTATTAATATTGTGCGCAATATTTAATGGAAAATGTTCATTCCACGTGCGAAAGTCGAAATTGGTCCAATGATTTGAAATATTGTGTGCAAGCGACATCACCCTATATACTCTCTCGCCATTATGTACTGTGCATTGTTCCATTTATTTTCATTTAGTTTATAATTGACAGGTGTCGACAAAGAAAGCAGCCAGCAAATGGGATTACCAATTTACCGGCGCTTGATGAATATAATCCTTAATGTAGAGGCATGTCAAAAAAACTGAGTACAAAATGCAAACAGTCATTTCTGAATTCCTAATTGCAAAAGAGCGAAAAAATGTACAGGGTGACTAACTTATTTACTACAGTTCATAATATTTCTTCTTTTTTTAAAAAAAAAACAGCTTTTTAAAATCTACACGTTAGAAAGTGCCAAATATTTTGTGCAACAACTGTATTAAATTATTATAAAGAGTTTTTGAAGAATTTTTTTTGCATTATTTTCTTATCCTCCCTATTTTCTTAGAATTATAGGGAAAGATCCTATTCAAGGGCTGACGGCGATGTGAAACGTATCTGTGCTCACTACCAACAACTTTGATGTAATTGGGTAATTGAGATAGCTGCCGAAACATGTTCCTAAGAATATTATTATTATATAGTACGTGTACCTAAATATAACGCATTTTAACCGTGCAAACTTTGCAGTAGTTGGGATTGCGTGTCTTACCTCCGGAGCCATCCAATAAGGGGTTCCAATGAACGAGCGTCGCTTGCCCAACGTGGCTGTTAGCTGAGCGGAAACACCGAAGTCGGCCAATTTGACTTCTCCGCCGTCCGTAAGAAGGATATTGGCTCCCTGCACACAAAAAGAAAAGCCATGTTCAGTTACTACTACAATTCCAGAAAAAGACACGTACACTTTCATCTTCACGTTTCGTTTCATCCATTGTTCCACTCGAACGGACAATTTCTTTTATAGAGAGAACGAGCAAATAAATACCTGGGGAGAACAACTCCACAAAAGGATTCATATTATTAGTTTAAGCTTCATAAAACATTGTAAAAAATTCATTTTACAAAAAATATAACTCGATTAGTGCATTTTCCTTACAAAATTATTTACCAGAGGTAAATATTATGATAAATCATTGAATTAGTGAATCTGGACTTACGGAGGTTGTAAAATCACGACAATTTCTTTTTAAAAAAATAAAAGTTTGACAATAAGTACCGTTGAAAAATTTACGAGTCTCGCCTTCATTGATTCTTTATATCGTTAGTGGTACTAACTAATATGTGTGCACAAGCATTTTACGCCGAGACGGAGACTACAGAAAAGAATTGAAGGAGATTGGATTTATTTGCAGGATTTCTAGAGTGAACTCACTTTGACGTCTCGATGCATCTTGCCCAGAGCATGAAGATAGGCCAACCCTCGCAGAGTCTCTTTGCACACGTACGCAATCTGAGCTTCCATCAGAGGACCCGTGACTGAAAGGAGGAAACCGAAGGAAATCATTAGTAAAAACAAACAGTAAACGAAGTATCAAAATTACATCCTCTCTCTTTCTCTTTCTTATATAATTATATCCGTCGTCCGCTGCTCCATGCACAGTTAGGCTGTAATCGAATAAGGAACTGTAGTGGAGCAGATCCCGAGGCCATCCCATTTGTCGAATATCCTCTCTCTATAATTCAGAGTCGTATAAATGTAATTTCCGGAGAGGAACTACATATTTTGTCCTTTGAGTAGTCGTCCTAACCAGTTTACATAATTTAACTCACATTTACGAAAGCACTTTCAAACCTCAATGCACTCAGTAATTTCACTTTCCCATTTGAAATTACCAAATTATATTAGCTATCAGGTATATTAATGTAGACTTGCAAAAAAATTCATCTTGCATTTTATCAAGAGCATAATAACTAAATGTTAAATTTTTGTGAGACATTTTAAGGGTTGAATATGTACAAATATAGACTGTGTGCGAATACCGTGAAGAAATGGAAATACTAATTTAACACGGATTAGCTGAAATGAGACCGAGGACTTTCATTATGTCAGCTTCAAGAGGTAATAATACAAAATCTCCAGATCAGATGAGTGCAATATAGTATTTACATTCATTCAAGTATATAATCTATCAGCAGATACTGTTGTGACTTGTGATTTTTGTCATCCTGTGCTTGTCATTAATAATGCATCCCCACTGGCGTTCAATCTGATCTCTAATAAGGAAATTCCGGCAGAGAAAACAAGGAAAATTGGAAATTATCTTCTACGCAGGCAGCAGCCTTGACGAGAAATAGAGTATAAATAGTATTACTGTAATTGTGACTCGTGACCTACTGCCGTGCAGTATCGATATCGACAAGGCCTACTTATACTTCACGAAAATAACAATATCTCTTTCCTCTGTAGCACCATGATTAGTACTCACTTCTACTCGATGTTGGATTTCTCCAATTTCACTATTGGTTTTTGGGGCGAAAGGATGATATCCCATGTGGAGCACATAAAAAGATATAATGCCTTTACAATTTCGCGGCCAATTCACCATTTTCGTAAGTCCAACACTGCCCACACAGTTTCTGAGTAAAATTGAATGAAATACCCTTCATAATAAATATATAAAGCCTTCGTTTGAGCTGAGTTACTCATTCTGTTTCAAAATACCACAATATAACGCATCGTAAAAACCTAGACAGTATACATAACATATTATATAATATGAAGTTTTATTTGCTCCAGAGCATTCGCTTATAGAATAGGACGAATAAAATGTGACGTACTGTGGTAAATGTCCTGCAGAGATCCACCACCACAGAATTCCATACAGATCCACAGTCGGTCTCTGCGTAGGTAACTCCCATAGTAGGCCACAATATTTGGATGACGACAATCCTTCATCATTAGAATCTCCTGCTGTATTACACAAAAGTCATCTCCAGGCTCCAACTTTATCACTTTGATCGCGGCAAATTCCCCATTAGAAAGTCTCTTCGCCTAAAATCATCAAACATTCACAACATCAATTAAAATCAAGGCTATACAATGCAATGACGATTATACAATACAACATAAGACGTTCATTTTAATAAACCAGCTATTTATATATTTACAGTTTAATTTTAACGAAATTCTAAATTGAAATTCACAACGACAATAAACCAAAAAACGCAATATCGCGATTAATTTCTCAACTCCCATGCAATTCCTTATTATTATTAATGATTTAAATAACAATGGCTCCCTGTACTGTCGTCACCAAATTTATAAGTCTATATAGCTTTTATTTTTAATACACCCAAGACACAAAGCAGTCCAACCCATTCGATTAATCTTTGACACTTGTTTCCATATACTCAGCAGAAAAAAATACATTTTAATTTACATAATTTATAATTTCAAAGCATGTGTGCCCGTCCAATGTCAACAATATCGATTTTCTCTGTTGAAAAAACATTGTAACCGTAAAGTTCCTTTTACGCATCTCCGTCTGCACAATTCACACCCATGGTAAATATAATACACATACAATTTCACGTGCAAAACTCAATAGAAGTCCGGTATAAGGAAAGAAAAATAAAAACGCTTCAATCTTCATGAATAAGAAAAACTCTTACTTCAATTTCAATTGTGTGCGGCCAGGAGTATGTAAATTTCCTAATAGAAATGCTAAACACGATATTTATATATATAGGAAAAGAAATATTACATATCCACCACACGTTCTCCATGTTTTTTTTTCTTCTCCATACGCAAAATTTTAGTGGAAAGTTTTTTCTCCCTATTCCTTTTCAAACCTTTTTTCTACTGGATTTCAAAGCTCGCTCACAAAGTCAGAGATCTTTCTTTTTTACTTTGTTTCCGCTATCTGTACCCGCAGAGGATTGGATATATTATAGAATCAGGGAGTTTCTCTCTACGAAGGACAAAGTAGTTAGTAAAACCTACAACTCTTACTTTTTTGCCATTTACAAATCTACATGTCAGATTTTTACCTTCCTTCCTTAGTTACTCTCAACTTAAGACAACGTGCATGGCCAACAACCACTCACGAATAGCTTCCATGCATACGACACTGGGCACCGAGACACGACAATTTGCAACAAGATGACAATGACAAATTGAAAACACAAACTAAAAAAAATGAGAGTTAAACGACCAACTCCTACTTAAAAGTATTAAGGAAACAAAACAAAAACTTCTACCAAGCTTCTGTGGATTAAATACGAAAACAGCAATTAAGATCACGGGATAAAAAAAAGGGACGGAATCCGCGAATCCCCCATTAGTCATTACAGTGTTAGAGACTCTGCGAAATACTACAGCTTTATAAAACTGTTTAGCCATAATACAAATACTCTATCTTTCTCACAGAGTCCAACATGAACATTATCTTAAAAACGAGTTCCGCTTCTTTCTCCTTACTTTTCCCTACAAAGGTACGCAAAAATGCATGGGATATCTTTCTCTGTTGCTCCCTTTCCATTATTTCTCCACCAAAAGAGGTTAGAGCATAGAATAAGGAACCATTATTACATAAAACCATGCAAATCATATCACCTCCACGTTACTATCATGTTCTACATTCAATAAATACGGTACTTAAGCTCACGACTGCTGAAGTGGGACTAAAACAGAATCTTATCCCGTGGCCAACCCCTCTCCCCACTTTTCAGGCAAAACTTGAAGTTTTAAGCTATATAATATATTCAAAAATGACCAAATCTGCTATAAAACCCATGTAGCCAGGCGATTTTAATGAATAATCGTACAAAACTCAACTTCGGGCATTATCTCGTGTATTCTACGTGGCTGCTGCCGCTGGTGAAGTCGAAGCCACAACATGGGCAAAGCGTGTGGGTAGACGTGAAGCACGTATAAGCAGAAGAATGGATTAGATCGAGATTGAGCTCAATGACACATATATAACCTAATAAATGTCACAAATTCCAAGTGGCTGGCTGTGCTGCCCCGCTATTAATACAAACATTCGATTTCGCATACTCATACACACACGAGTCTCCCGGCAGGTCACAGTCAAAAGTCATTCATGCATGCATTGGCCATAATAAGGGAGTTTTATAGCCAAGATATAAGTTCAACTCCGGAACACACAAAAACACACAGTGAGAGGGAGCAGAAGCCAAGTTTTGCACTCACTGCCATTATAAGTAGGTATAAATACGTGCCTTATGTGTGGCCGACACACAACTCACGTATGCAAGAGGTCACATAAACCCAAACGAACAGAAAGCACCAAGCCAGGGGTATTTTGGGGAGGGGGGCATATTTAGCTAAAACGTGGAACATAACGGACTTTGATTTAATTACTGATTCAAAAATTCTCAATTTTGCAATCCCATTTCGTAATGAATATAATTTGATGAAATCTCAAACTACCCCCACCACCGGGGTATACGATTTCAGGGCGTATTGAGCATATGACGGTGGGAATGGTCATTATTATCAACAAATATATCCAAAATCCCACCTGGCCTGACTTCTGCCCAACAGTGCACACAGTCAGTACTTTTCACTAGTCGACCTCTCCACTAACTTCCATATGAGCACTACAAAAACAACAGTTCTCTGAGCTAACTAACTAATGTTACCAACCAAGTACATTTTCCATGCGATGCTGACTGTGGCTAACGAAGGAAAGGCAGAGACGATCAATCTCCGTCATGAAATATCCATTTTCCATTACCTACTTTACAAAGATAATGGCGTTTCTCTACGTACTAGTAGTACCAGCGTGTAGAATAGCATTTCCGCTCTCCATACAGTCAAGTCAGTCGCAACAACGCCACAGAGCCGCCAATGACGACCGAGAAAGAACTTCTCTCTGTGTGTGCACGGTACACACGCTCTCTCACTCCTTTCTCTCATAGAGAGTGCAATGAAATCCGATTTTGTCAGTAAAAGTACCCTTTATACACAATCCGATAGCGGGGAGAGTGTGATGTAGGTATAGACACACGTTCAAGAGGCCAAACCAGTAGTTTAGTAAGTACTTTTACTGACTGAAAAGTACACTTGTATATAAAGTCAGAAATTTTACAAGAGCTCACTTTCTGCTGGATTGTTACTGTTGCTTTCTTCACTGTTGTTCAGCAGTTCCCCTTTCCTGTAAATCTTAATCTGCAGCAACTTTCACTTACAACAAGAACTCAGTACAACAAAAGATGTTTTAGTTACTTCAGTTTATCCTTCGTACGTCTTTAAGCCTTTTACAAAACACGAAAAATAAAAAAAACTGGCCATTTGCACGTAAATCATGTCTGTATGTACATTCCCCCTCCCCTTACCTGCAATATTCCACACGGAGCCCAACATCAATTTATTGATCATTTCAATATACTAGTACTAGTCAAGGTGAAGGCCACCTTTTCACAAACGCCGTAATTTTTCCTGGAACAATACCAATACCAAGAAAATGTACACAGGGTGCTCTAACATCAAATAGTATTTTTTTCGGCCACACACACAGACGAAAGAAAGTATACTAAAACTTACAGCATCAATAATCATCATCACAATGTGTTTTCCGAAATTCACGAATGCTTTCCCCTTTTAAGCATTGCGAATCGACAAAAAATCCAGGGCTACAGGTGTTATTAATATCCAATCAATGGAAAATCGTTCCAAGCTCAGCAGCGCTCTTTTATCAACCTTCTACTACTGGAAATTTCTGTGAGGTGGACGAGTGGAGTGCACGCGTGTGAAATACTCTGGAGACTAGAATAACCCAGATGCTTACATAATACGGACCCACCATTTCCCATATAAATACAAATAGTGCCTGTAGAGAAAGAACGAGTGTAAAGTACGTAGTGACGCAATTCCAGGCTTTCCCTTTTACATTCACAGAAAAGCGAGAGAGAGAGAGAGAGAATTGAGATAAATAGGTTCTACTGTAGTTTCTCTTGTAGTAAATGAGTGCAGAGCACACGGACTGCGTTACTGTAATATTTATGAGATAAATGATAAATTATTCGAAATACTTATGCTCACGTCATGTCATTTCATCAAAGTCAAATCAAATAGATTATAATGTTTATTTCCTGCTTCCAGAGCACCAAACCTTCTTGTTATTGGCTCTGCCTCACAGGAAGCTCTCCTTCATTATTACACACAGCACTCAATGACTCAATTCAATTCTTTGTGTGTTGTTGCTTTATACATCAGCTCTCTTTTTAACTGTTATTTGCCCCACTCAAGTCAATTTCTCCATTAACTCTTAATACTTGTTACATCCTCGGGTTCTTTCTCCGTCCGAAATTCGCCTAACTAGTCCAAGTGCACTTTAGCAGAATGCATTCATACATTTCGGATTTTATAGGTTACTATACTGTAATGACGTCATCATACATAGAACAGAGATGCTCCAATTCCACACTAACTTTTTCTTTGTTTTTCTCTGGTAAATACTCATACTATAGCAAGGGAAACCGCATTTCTCAAAAAAATTGCTCCTTCAATACGTTTCCTTTTTTTATGTTTTGTTGTTGCTGCCATATAAGTTGGCGTATAACATTCATTCGTTGATAAGTCTCTCTGAGTCAGAGAGACAGAGAGAAAGCCTTGACAAGTAGTCTGCATTTCCCCATAATACAGGCGACGCGTTCAACTTTGGAAAATTGCTAACAATGCGGAGAATGTCCTTTATTTTACTTTCCTCCTCCTCCACCACCACCAGACAGAACGGCAAAAAACACAAATAAATTTAACATACAGAGGAAAACAACAACATAGCAGCGCCACCGGAATTTTTTGCCTAATTCTGATAAATATCCTGCTTAATATTACAATGTACGAGACGACTAAACACATAAATGGAACTTTTGCAACAGTTTTCTCTTAATTCTAAGAAAGGCTACTACGTCGTACACTCGCCGACGATACTATCCACGTTTTCTAGAACGATAACAAGCAGAACGGAATAAGCATATGAAAAAATCTAGTCTTTTGCAGTAAATACATAATATCGTTTGTGTAATATTATACGATAACATTTAAAGCAATAAGGGGAAATTTAGGAATGACATCAACGCAGAATCGCGTAAAATTCAAATAAAGTTTCATGGAAAATTTTCGAAACCGAAATCAAAAATTTCCCAAGTAAAAATCAGCCACATTTTCGATTTTCCGTACAAATATAAAAAGGGAGACATGCTCTATCTTTCGTATATAGTCGTAGTCATTCCCATAACCCGTCATTTTTGTCACCTTTTTGGCAGCAGAACCCGATTCGCATTATTTTTAGGTCATATCATTACTGTACTGCCCCTCCAGGCAAAAATATACACATCTGTGGGAGAAGAGATGAAGTGGTCGACATTCGTACATCCCAGAGGCCAATAATTTGGTCAACAATTTGGGTTATGGGTATGACGACGATGAGTTATTGTATAAACAACAATAGCATCCTATTATAAAGGTCGATAATGAGACGACAGGATGTTCGTTACATTACTACTACAACAATTGATACTTTCTCTTTTCACTGGTCGTGCCTTTCTCTTCTCTGGCTGCTTTCTCTCCTGTCCTGAGTTTGACGCAAACAATCCAACCAATCAAAAGAAGAGAAAGCCAGCCAGCCAGCCAAGAAACAGCAGAAAAGGGTAAACGTGAGTAGTATAGTATACTTAGTAGCAGCACAGTGAGAGCCTAGTGTTCATATCACAACAACTGACACAACCATCGTGAAAGGAAAGCCTTGTGTGCAGCAGTGCAAAGGAAATGAGGGTGAAAGCCTGCTGCCACCAATACAGGAGAAAGTATCTCGGAGAAAGTTACTCGAATCAGTCGAATAAGTAACCAGTACACAATACAATCGACAATGAATATTCTTTCCTGTCCTGTTGGCTGCAGTTTTTTCACATAGGATGCCTTTGTTGTACTTGTTGTTATAAGAGCGAAAAGAAAAGTTTAACGTAAAACTCGTATTGACTACGGGAAAGCCCGTATCGGATGAATGACGGGTGGCTTATGACTTTTGCTGTGCAGAGTGCCAAATTCTTTTGCCATTAACTTCGAAGCCACACGCAATGGAAACCGTCATAATGCCAACTTTCTGTTACTTAAATACAGTTCAAACGAAATCCTACTGGCAATAAGTAAAGAAACACGCTTTTTACTGACATTGTAAGCTTTTGCAATTTTACGGCAAAGTCATACTGACTGAAATTGGCGAGGTCAGTAAAAGATTCATTAGTAGCATGTTATTTATGAGTACATGCTTATCAAACTTACATTATCTAGTATGGTTTTCCTGTGCTGGTGTATCAGTAGATTTTCAAAATGCTAATTGTATACGTAAATTTTCACACAGGTACTCTGGGGTAACCGGAACAATTGCTAGCATTGGATTAAAAACGCGTCAGACAGACTGACAATGAGATACACGAATATCAGTAGCTCAATTTTGCACGTGGTATTAAATATATTTTGAAAAAATTCTGCAAATTAAATTTTTCATGCATAGGAGCCGAGGCGAGCCCACGAGTGATTCACGCATAATTCCAAATACGTAACACATAACACACGTTGTGCAGTGAACTTGTAATACATACAACTTGTATAAGGGATAGTAAGACTACAAGAGCAAAAAAAAAGCACAAAAGAAATAAAATGCCAAAAGCCCACAGTTTTTTTATACTTTTCCTTTACACTTCGACTGTCTTTCTCTCTCTAGTGTTTTTAGCTAACATTGCATTCGCTTTCGCACTGGCTCAAAAAATGTTCTCAAGCTCTGTACACAGAATACATACGGATTCAGGCGTGCAAGTAAAAGAGGCACACAGATGAAAGAATAAATCGCGACTGACTGTTCTACTGTTGTCTCTGTGAGAACCGAGGCATAGGAAATGAGATGAGAAACGAAGCGAGCGAAAAACTAAAAAAGGAATATTAGTTGGAGGACAAAGTCAAATTGCAGTGAGATAAAAGTCGTGTGAAGCGCCAGGGAAAATCGAGCGAGCGAGCAGAAGAAGGATGACATCACCCACAACCAATTCTAAGAAGTGAAGAAACTGAAGAAAATCATTCAGAAGAGTCAAGTGACGCAATCACGAGGAAAAAGAGATAAAATTTGCCAAATTCTAAAAAACTCGTCCGCGCCAACAGATCAACAAAGAAAAACGACAGACGTGCACAACTCACAACAATTACCGCGTTTGTGGCACGTGCCAATCAAGAGAAGAAAAAAGTAATAATGATTGGATTTAAAAAAATTCATTGTCAGCTTTCATTAGCCTTATTTTATTTTCTACACAAATTTACTTCTAGCAGGAGATTATGCATTTAAGGTAAATGTGAATAATTTTTTTTAAAAAGAAATGCTTCATCTCCATTAAACGTTATCACAAAAATTCAGATTGAAAATATATCTGTTAATAGAATGAGAAAGGGTTATAGTTAAACGAAATGAAAATAATGATTCCACTTTCTGTATACGAAAGATATTTTTTCCACCCAGTGCCAATAATAAAACTTTTCTCAGTCAGTCACACAGGACTTCCAGCTCTGAGTAAGCAGGAACTTTCTTTATCCTTTCTCCCGTACTAACTATATGTCGCAGCAGCACAAATATGCTTAGTTCTGAGCACAGGATGCTGGCAACAGTAAATTATGATGGGACCATCTTACAGTTTTAGTAATTGTCTTCTGGGCAAAAAAAGAAGAAGAAATTATACAAGTTAGTAGTAAGAGAATCTAAAGATTCTTTATATATTTTGTTCGCAGAGTCAGTATTATTACCTATATACCTGTTAATAAACGTATAATCTAAAGTGGAGAAGATTTTCACAGATTGTTATTTTGCAGCAGTCCAAATGATAAGATACGACCAGTGAACAAATACGAAATTATCTGAAAAGGTGCAACACTGACGAAATTTTTCATTTCTTACCATCTTGGGAATCTTATACATGGAAGCAGCTCTTTAAACGCACAAAAGAACTAAATCTCCTACCAGGGTTTCCATTACATCACTCCACGATTTACCATTCTTTTAAAAAATCCCCAAACGGGGGGAAAGGAAAAATTAAAGCTGAAAATGCAAAAAAATTGCACTGTTAATTTGAATTTGGGGTTTCCAGAGAATGTTGGGTGTGTCAAACGAATTCTCCATTACTCCCGCTAGTTCCCATTTTCTCAGTGGGTATTTCCCATCTGGAAAATTTCCAATTTAAACCCTGTCTGCATTATATAGTTCTGGTACTCCTTTGAAGCTCCATCCCTCATCTCACTTTCATTTTTCGCATCTTTCCTTAGCAAAACGACCAATCATCTCTTTAGTCCCTAAGTCCCATCTTCAATCTAACCGCAAAGACACACTCGTAGTAACACACATATTTTCAATATAGAACTCACACACATAATATACATGCATATAGACCCTTTGAGGAATATACTGCAGTACAGTATACATATACCATAGATAAATTTCTATCACGAATACATGTACTCTGTATTATGTATTAGGAATTCTATTCTCTGAAGACAAAAACCTACTCTCCTGCTGCTCTCCACACGATTGTCATTTCTTTCTTGTCTCACACTCACTCCGCTAACTACCTACCTACCTACCCACTGAACTGATCCATCTATTTATCCAGCAGTAGGCATTATTATGGTCTGTGGACATATTCTGGTTGAGAAGAAGTGAAATATTCTATTGAATTCTGAGACCAAAAGGATGAATAACACTATATACGATGACAGAGCTCCTCGTCTCCTCCTGCCATTTCCCATGAGCTATTAAAGAAACATGCAAAGCATGCGGGATAGCCATGCACTGCACATACACACACACAAAGCGATCCACAGAACGTACAGAGCTACTACTTGACTTGACGGTAAATATACGTAAAGATCAATGAAACATCACAAGAACTAAAGTAAGTATAAGTCTCAAAATTCAACCCCAGCATTCACTAGTACCAGTTCTAAATATGTCAAGTGGAGCTGTAAGACATGAAAGGGAATTATTTTTAGGTTTCATCTCCGTAAGTGCTGTCTGTTCAAGAAGAAGAAGGCAAAAGCATATACACACACACAGAGCAAGATACAAAAAATCTGAACAGCAAAGCCAACAAGAAAAAGAAGAAATAAAAAAAAGTGACTCTATGCACACGGAAGATCCGTAGCTAAAAAGGTAAGTTCTCTCTCTCTTTCTGTGTGTGAGCACATATAAGAACATGGAAGAGAAGAGGAGAGGGAAGACAGCAGATTAAACAACCAAGATGTGTATGTTGTAATATTATCTGAGAAGTAAACGTTTACATTCACAGAGATCCGAGAAGAGCACATGGTAAGTAAGTAAATGGCTACTTGCAGCAATACACGTAGTCTTTCAAACAGATACACTGCATGGAATAATGGAATACGTGCACACATCTTATATACATACAATACTATACGGGGGATTATTTCGATAAATAAGTTTTCGTATCGAAATACGTAAGGGAAATTTTCGCATACAATTCTATTTATTAACGCAATTTGTGTATATACTTCAAGTTTCTACAAAAAAATTAGAGGTCTAACTCAACCTTACACGCTTGTAAGAGGTTTCTTTACAAGCATGTAATGTAAACACAGTATACTACACATAATGATCAAGTCTCTAGCGCACTAACAAGTAAATAATTGCTGCTATAGTTCTTAACATTCAGGAAAAGAGTAATAGTATGTATGTACTTGTAAAAGCCATAGCGTAGCTAAATATTCTGTGCTGTGAGTTAAGTATGAATAATTACTTAATGCATGCATTTTTGTTTGCCCTTCAGTTCCTGCTCCTCCTGCTGTGTTATTTGTTTACAATTTATTATCCTTTATCAGGCCTGCCTGCTGTCGTGCTCCCTCCGACAGAACTTTCCTCAAACACATTCACTTAATGATACCTTAGCAGCTTTTGTGTGTATTTTGTTTATTGTCAATGATTCATGGTGTGTTGCGGTTTCATGGAAAATCTCTTGCATATTGGCACAGAGATCAAAGATTTGAATTGTATTAAATAAAACATTCACAAATACATTATCGCATCACATGTGTTTGCATTTTGCAGCTGTCACTTGCTATTATCGTGTCATGCATGCGTATATACGAATAAGTCATGAGAGAGATAAAAAGATAAACTTGACTTTCAGTTTGAGGTGCCAGCGCCGGTAGATTAAACAGGAACTCACACACACATACCATATCATAGTACCAATGTAATTCTCGTCTCTTTAATTATCAGAAACACTGATGAGCTAATCGGCGTAAAATTGTACAATCAGAGGGAACTCAAAGTTAATTTACTTCGTAAAACAGTTAAGTTAAAACATCCAAAGATCCTAAGACCTTAAATCATCAAGTAATCGTTTACAATGCAAGTGTCCTGCAACTGCAACTTACTTAATTTATAAAGCAACAATTCCAATGGACATTATATTTCAAAATTTCATAGAAAACGTTCAGAAAATATTGCTTACTTAAACTGGAACATCAAACTTCATTATTTACATTTGTACTCGACATTTCCATGAATGATAGTAAATGAGTCCCTAAATACATTTCATGAGTCACTAAGCGATAAACAAAAGAAGATAAGCAACATTTTCAAATCAATAGTTTCTGCTTTAGCCAGGAGTCAGATTACCAACATTCCTTACTTAATTACGGTCTGCAACATTGAGAATCTACGAACCACCCATAAAGACAACATGTTGTGTCTTGTTATCATTTTGACATTTTGAAGAATAATGTTCAAATAGATAAATTCCATCAAAATTTTCCTAATAAGATCGAAAGCTCCACATAACAAATTTCAACATTTTTACACCCGCATATCGTATCTGTACATGTTGTTGTATTATGTACAGCGAATAGTGTAATTAATAACTAATCTGTATCTTATAGTCTCTGGTCCATTCCCTCCGAAATGCTTAAATGCAAAATAATTTTCTGATATAGATACGAGTATTTTGGAACAACCTATTTAATTAAATGGGGTCCCCATTGCTACGTTGACAAAAGAATAGAGTTACAGCTAAACTGCCTACCTTATAATTTACCTCTTCATTCCCGTACAATATCAAAAAAAGCGAACGAGTCAAGAGAGGTGACAATTTCACCTGTATTCTAAAGTCAAATATGGCATGTTTGTGAACCTGCCCTCTCTCAAGTATGTACATCACAGGAGGATGACACACAAACACAGAACAATGCAATTACTGTTAATAAATGAAATCTCTTGGAAGTAGCTCACACGAATAGCAGAAACGTTTGTTTGTTTATTAGTTTGACTGAATACACCTAATCATTATATACAAGGAGCACGCAGCAAAAGCGCTGTAATTAATAAATTCCCTTCAAAAGGTCCGCAAATCAATCACAATAATAATGCAGCACAGTTCTTGCCAACTCTCGCGTACACCTTTTACATACAAATGGGTCGGTCTAGTGAGTGTCTCCTATCCTTCATCTCTTTCAAAATTAATTTTATTTTTGCACTCGAATTCACTCGACCCATTTCGAAGCCACTTTGAATTGGGTGCTCTGGTGGTATGTATATTCAGTGGAGCTGCTTTATAGGCACTATACATATATTATATACATCCCACTGGACTGGTGGAGTAAATGGAATGGAAATCGACAATATGACACCATAAGCAACAAGGCATACAGTAACTCATTTATTATAGATTCAGTTATGATGACTATTGTATATATACGACAGGAGAGAAGGACGATTGACATTGCATTTGACATGCGGGCATAGCACCACCGACTTTAGTTGACTCCCAATTCTAAAAACTTACATACGATAGAGATACGAGCGGACACACAGACTTCTCATTCCGTCAATCTCCTTTAGCATTGTCATGTACTTATATGTAGCCATTCAGCCATTTTCATAGTCGCCTTTCGAAAGCATAATTTATATAGGAAATGTATGCATCCCAGCAGTCACACACCGAGATAGACTACGATTGCCGATACTAACTAAACCAGTAAAAGTTTTATTAGCACCAAGGCCCAGAGACATTACAGCACGACATGTGAAATTGTCTGTGAGTGTCTGTATATCCAGTAGCTCAGAAGAGAGCTTTTGCCACTGTTTTGGGAAAGGAACGACGCTGCTGGTTGCAGAGAACATAGCTTGGAATAGCACAACCACCACGGCTCAACAATAATACCCACCACCCACCATTTGCACTTCCAACCACCCGATGGGGAAAATGGGGGAAAATATGGATATTTCTAATTTTTCTGAAAAAACGCCCGCCAAGTTCAACAGAGTCTATCAAAAAAAAATTCAACCCCTTTTTCTTAATGGGTAACAAAAAAATCATTTGCTCTTTCCCCATTTCATGAATGGTACCCGGGGTGGGTATCCAGCTGAACACTGATTCTGAGAGTAAGTACAAAGCAAGGGCACACACTACGCACGCCACTACCATTCACCATTAACACACACTTCGATTCTTCTGTGACGACTTGACTTCTCTTTACAGTTGCACGAACACGTACACGTACACCACTGCTTTGATGTGATGTGTGAGTGAGCAGGATAGTTTCAGTTTCGATATTATTATTATTGGAGACAGGCAAAACTTTTACAACACTATTCCAGTCCTCGTCATTCCTCTACATCCTCTGTAACATGATGTGCACTTATATTATAACGTATATATTATATAAATGTCTACTGGCTAGCTGTCCTGTCCGTGTCTACACTTTCTACGTGTGCACACACACAAAACAGACACAGAAAGAAAGAGAGACGTCGTACGTATTAACACTATTGATTTTAACTTGACTGACTGAACTGCAAAAGGCATAGAGGAGAAGCGATACGAAAAAATCCAAGTATATTGGCCTTATATACGCAGTACTCTAGCAACTAGAGCACCATCCCATAAATATAATATTACCAGGAGCGTATCCGTCACATCGCACCGCAGCAGCTCGTAAAATCACAAATCTCATTTCTAACATCGTTAAAGGTTAAATTAACCTCTTCTCTGCCGATTCCACCTATGCGATGTATTTCAAAAAGTGCCCTTTGTGTCCCGAATACATCGTTCGGAGTATTTGGCAGCATCACTTGCAATACCAAATACT
>JABASC010001384.1:0-24071 GCA_019776185.1 Plutomurus gul | reverse complement strand
CATTTAGTCTTTCTTGCATTTATACATGAATAGGTTAGGTTAGGTTTCTTGGCAGCATTTAGTCGCCCTTCATTGTGCAACCACTGCCTTACTTTGACCACTCTCTGCTCTTTAGGTAGTCTTTCATGGTCCAAATTGAGTTTTTACCTGTAGGTGGTAAAAACCACTTTTACCAATCTGTTTTTACCAGTGGTAAGTGACAAATACGAGTAATTTTTACCGCCTGGTAAATACCATACCGCAACCCTGGTTAACACTACTATTGCCTTTGATAACAAAAAAAGTTGATTTTTGGATACTCTCCCCTTAATGACAATCTATCATTGTATGGTTTAAGAAACAAATGTTTAGTAGTATTTAATTACTAGACGCTACTCACTCTTTCTGCACTGCGTAGATTATGAAGCCTCTATTGTGAAGGAACGAATAGGTCGTATACTGACGAGACTGAGCCCAATTAAAAACCAGCCGATATGAGAAATATAACCGTTACCGGGAATTAATTTATTATCTCCATGAAGTTGTCATTCATTAACAATCATGATTTTACACATAAAGCGGAAATCAACTTTCACATCAAATAAGCCTTTCAATTTCAGTAATTAATACTTAATACTCGTTTTAACTTACGACAAATAAGGTATGTAAACACCGCTAACCACTATCAGTCCTGAATGTTCATATGGGAATTTTACCTGTAAACATAGGATTTTTATGTGTTTACGTTTTCTTGTATTTTATAATTTAAAACTAAATTTTCTTCATTGAAAGTCAGTCAGATATAAAAACACAGCAGTATGTAATATTATCATTGTAACCTTGAGGCTTACCTTACGAAAATTAGCACTACGATATTAATGGTTACATTAAAATGGATGCACAATGTTCTCATTTATTCATTCAAATGATAGCAGAATGTAAGTGGATATTGAGATTGTGGAATTATCAATTTTACGTGGAAAATAGGAAGAGTGAATATTGATGTTTTGTTCAAGTTGGTGGTTAGCGATACTTCAGTAACTTGATAAAAGTGTGTCAAGATTATTCAAATACAAAATGTACTGCTGGTTCAATAATTCAAATTTTACCCAGCCTACCGGACAAAATTCGAGAAAACAATAAAGTAGTTGGAGCCATTTCTGGGATTGTGATGCAGACAACGCCCAAATTTAAATTAATAACAGTTAAAAGTGTGTATTCATTTATTGTTTGCATTCAGACTGAAAAATAAATATCAATACTATTCCTCACCTGGTTTTCTACGCTTAAATTTCATTTGATTTAAGTATTCGAATTAGGAGAATATTAAACATTCTCATCATCCCAACATTTGCTCCGTATGGGGGTGCTGTGTGTTGAAAGAAATTGCGTATTTGTGAATATCCGGAGTTTGGTTGAATGTGACTGATTTGACCACCAAATAAAATCATTTAAATTGCATTTTTTCCTTTCCCCCAAAAACTATTAATTATTTTTGCCGGTCCCTTTATTCGTCTTTGCATCATCCAGAAGCAATTTGACCAGCCATAAAGCTATTTTGGTGGTAAGAAGTGACCACTGGCTACTAAAAGACTTTGCGAAACGCTGGCAGATTATTGGTTAAAAACTTTTCTATTTCTTCATCCCTGGAAAAATAAGAACAGGCATTTGTAATAATGATTGATGTTGAATGGAATATTATGAATTTATTATGCAATGTTAATGTTGATGAAAATAACATTTCATTGAATTGACAAACATGTTTCCACAGAAAACACGCTTCAGGAAAAGCTTTAAATAGAGACTACAGTGAAAAGATTGGTCACAGCCGCATTACTGATTACCTTTCGGTCACACAAAACGTTTAAAGCTCTGAACAAATTAGTCGATTATTAGAAACACATTTTAAAATCTATCCATAAAATATTTAGAAAATGTTTAGAATTCTTGTCTTAAGTTTAGGTTGTTGCGTAGCACTTTGTACAGCCGTTCTCCCGCATCAATCATATCACTTGGATTTCGAAGACAATGCTGACTCTGTAACATTGAAAAGCAAACACCCGAATCTGCTGGCCGTTGCGCCCAATTTAATTCTCAGCGCCCGAATGGTATGCTCAAGGGGATTGTAAGTTCACTAACCAGAAATATTAATTTTCTTAATTGTTTTGAAAATATTATATGAAATTTAAAAAAATTCTTTTTGTGTAGCTGGGTTTCTTACAATTGGAGGAATTACTATGGATTCCACGGTTTCGGAGGGACGAATGAGACATCATGCTATACCTACGGTGGAACCGTGGACACTACAGGATCCACTCGCTATTTGGGGCCCGATGACGAAAGTATGGAATCAATCTCTTTCTACAATGAAACATGGTTTCAAGGGACGGAATTGACTGTCATTGCCACAGGCCATGCTTATCTCCCCGAACCACTTTCCTTGTTCACGACGGGCACTTCGTTGTGGACACTGTTCACCGGAGAAAACTTTGATGGCACTGCCACGTGTATTGAACCGTCCGGTCCGTACTCTGTTTTGCCCACACTCGACGCAGCACTACAAGCCACCAGGTCTGTCCTAAAAGGATGCAATGCACGTATTGATCATTATTTTCGCCTTCCACAAGATCAGCTCCAACATTTTCCTCTGATCGGAAAACCAATTCAACAATTGAAGAAACAATAACGGATTTTGATCGTTTGTTTATTATCCCTTCAACTCTCTATTTGAACCTGTAAATACTTTTTGACGGTGAATGATATCTTGCAACTAAAATTTTGGATAAATCATTTCAAATAAATAAATACTAAACTACTATTTGAATTTATTTCAGTATCATTAAAATTTATTATTTATAATAATTAAGTATAATTAAATACACTATACATATACTCACACTATTGTAGCTAATTATCCAAAATTAATCATTTAGTTTTAATTATGTTGTCGTCGGGGGAAGAGATGTCAGGGGAAGCACTGTTTTTGTTCTTTGGACACAAAGAACAAAAACATATTAAATGAACAGAGTGATGGAAAGTTACAGTATATAATTGCTTTATCGTTACACGCTACACGCGTTACGTTTTAAGAGTAAGGACTAACGCGTACACTTGTATTCAGTGATTAAAAGTTACTTTATAGGCAGGTCGTACCAATTACAATTCAAATATTTTCGTTGATATCAGGGTTTAAAATTTCCCATCCCATGGGGAAATACTGGGAACTTGTATACGTATGCATGTAAGTGACCACAAAATGTAAATCCATTGTAGATTGCATTACCGAATCAAAATTTATTGTTGTATTTTATTTTTTGCATATATATTCATAAATTTATATTACGTAAAGTGGATTTAAATTTCCAGTTGTAAAGGATCACATCACATATCGTAGCATCCATTCAAAGCATTTTTATTTTTATAATGTCGGTTGATATGAGATTACGATTGGTAATAGAAATAAGGAAATTTGCCTACTGAAATTATCATTAATTTTCCAAGTATTCCCAGGGTCATTTTAAAATACCATGTTCTGCCAAAAGTTTGCAAAATTGAAAGGTCAACAAAAAGTCTGTTTTAGAAAGAATTGTATTGGATAAATGGAAATATTGGGGATGACACAGATTGCGAAAGTTTCTCTGTGCGGAGGATTCTGTGAGACTTCTGTTAGGTTTGATTCATGTGTGCATA
Organism: Plutomurus gul; assembly: GCA_019776185.1. Classification (NCBI taxonomy): domain Eukaryota; kingdom Metazoa; phylum Arthropoda; class Collembola; order Entomobryomorpha; family Tomoceridae; genus Plutomurus; species Plutomurus gul. The sequence goes on along the minus strand of JABASC010001384.1, from coordinate 20,402 downwards.
GAACATTATTCAATGAAGTTGAGAATTCTGACAAAACGTTCGGTACAGGCAACAGTTAGGGAAACTTTAACTTTCTCTCATATTGATACATGGATGTGGTAGCATCTGGCCCGCCTCCGCTCTCCCTTCCACACTTCCAAGCGTTTACTACTACGTTCTTCTTTCAAACCGTATTCATTATGTGAGAGGTACTTACAAGTAGGGAGTACAGCCTCCCAAAATACTATGAGGAGACCAACTGAGAGTGCAACCCATTCGGACAACAAAATTTCATCAAATACTTGCCCATCTTAAGGGGTCACCCCCTTCCCGCCCCTACCTTTGTAACTGCCACTGATCAATAGTGTAATAAATAAAAGGATCCACTTCGTTTCGTTTTAACATTCAAGGCAAGAACGGGAATACTATATGAACACCCACGGTAGGATAGAGGGGGGGGATGTCAGGGGATTCATTGAAATTGAAAGGGAAGGCCAATTTTAAATTCCTTTCAAAATTATGGGTTTTTTCAATGGAAATATCAAATGAATGTACACTAATTAAACGTTGTTAAAACTGACAACCTTTTCTCATTTAATTTGTAAATGATGAGAAAAATATTTCTCTTCATTAAAAATAAAGTCGGGATGGACGGGTTACGAATGAATTGGTTTGTGGATTCTTAGGTTTAACTTTGCATGATTCCCCCAAACCACAACAAAGTTTCTAGTTCAGAATACCTTCACGGGAAAATGGGCCCAGCAGTTTATCTGGCGCTCTATTCTCGATTGTTCTGTAGCTGCGAATCTCATTTTATATTTCGATGGAGTAGACGTGGGTTGGACGTGATGGAAATTCTATGGATAAAGAAACAAGAGAAAGTTTGAATAGGCTATTAGGTCCCAGGGGTATTAACAATGCAACTGTGTAGGTGAGTGGAAAACCTCGGAGAAAGTGGAGAAAGTGGGCAAGGATCAATAGGCGGAAATGGAGCGATATCCGATGTTGGAAATCGAGTATACTTGTAATCCTCTGCAATGAAGCTGAATAAACGGGAACTGAGTGAAAGTAAACTTTCTCTCTGCTCGACTTTCCCTCTCCACTTGAACAGAACAGAGTTTTAAGTAGCAACGACGAACCCACATATCCACTCGCTCTCTCCACAGCAGCCTCTCCCACAATCCTTCCCTTTGTCTTTCTCCCGACAACGAAATGAGGGAATTAAGGAAATAACCTAACTCTCAACTGACATTTTTAAAGCACAATGAAAGTTGCAAGGATACGCACAACTGAATCATTTCGTACAATTCTTCATAGCAATTTCTTTGGCAAATCCCTTACAAAACGGTTTACTTAATATTACCAAAATTGACCAAAATCGGTGGGGAATAAAATTAAAATTAATAAATTACTAATTATATATGAATAAAAAATGTTTTTTGTGCGAATAGTATCGTTCTATTTCGTGAATCAATGCTTTTACATGGGAAACACAGCATAAACAATATAAGAGTAAAATTTAGTGGCTTTGTGATTATTTATTTGGGTTAACGGCAAACAAACCTATAAAAAGGAATGTTTGGGGTTACTCTGGTGGTTAGGCAGGGAAATGCTGGTGGAGCCCTGTGCTCCGCCTTTCTCCATTTGTCCATACATCCAAATTAATTCTCATGTGGGGGCGGCACTACATGGCATGTTCGCTGACAGATAAAGCAGCTACCCATCAAAGGAAAAATTGCCAGAACGAAAGAGGGAGGCAAGAAAACGTCCACTGATTGTGAGTTAACTCTATATCTTAGGAAACATAATTTATTATATTGATAGAGATTGAGAAAGACGAGCCTCTATTGCATCATCCTAAACTCATATACACACAATTGCTCCTCCAGTGGCGTAGCTTGAGGTGGGGTGGCAGGTTACTGTCTTTTTCACTGATGTTAAATACGCTGTCTCAGTCAGTACCCCTAACTTAAAATAAAATGTCAAGAGGAGAGCCTTTTTGACCTCCACCCTATTAATGTTTCCCTAATGCAGATTGAGTGCGGGAAATTTTAAACATCCAATTCCAATTTCAACAAGTGAATTTAAAGAAAGGCTAAATTCTATTAAAGGTACCCTAGAAAAGGATTTCGGAAGGTTGAAAGCATTTCGGAGAACAAAAGCGGAATTGACACTTTGTGTTTGTCACTTGAGGGAATGAGTGCACGTGAAGAGAGTGGGCGTGGAAAGCATCTGCCTGCAACACACACACTCAAACCACACACATTAATATGCTAAAATGAACAAAGTCTTTTCAAAGTATAATCTCGGTTTAACCTCGCATCGTCCTGTTTGTAAAAGCTAAAGCCGCTTTGGCCAGACCTCAAGGGAAATTGTGGCTTTATTCCACCCAAAATTGACATACTGGATCGGAGCCTAAATTCTAAATTCAAACGGTGCACACACCACACACATCAGACTATCAAAGTAAATTCATCCTCGAGCCCAGTAGACTTTTGTGTAAAACGGCTTAAGCCGGAGAGTAGTCGAGTATTATTTTCATATCAATCGAGTGTATTCAAACTGAAAAAAATTTAATTATAGACTCCCTCAAAAATCGAACGATGGAATAATAACATAAATATAAGACACGTAATGGAAGTTTTATGAGCAGATCATGCAGAAATAATGTTATTCTGAAATTCTTCTCTAGAGCAGAATACATGGCAAGACTTTGCGAATAGCAGGGTTCTTTCCAACGGCCAACGGTTGATTTGCTTTGTACGGCACAAATGTCCACAAGACGCTGTTGGTAAAAATAGGGCATAAAGTGGTCAATAATGCCAATAAAGCAAATGGTAAAATGCTAGTGCCAGATGGGGTGTGGGGCAACCTCTCTCCGTATCCTTCCAGTGTTAACTTAGAAACTGTATGGGGGAATGTTAGTTGGACGGCATGGGAATAATTTTCCCACAACTGCCTCGCCAAAATTTGAAAATTTGCCAAAAAATGGCAAATTGTAAACACTATTTCCAAGCGTGGCTGCTATTTGGTTGTATAAAATTCCTTTGAGCACTTTTTCGAGCATTCAGAGGCAGAAGAAAGGATTTCAGGGAAAGGCGAATTGAAATGACGGGAGGCTGAAGGAGAGAATTCCTGACATTGCATTACGTAGACAAATGTGCTTGCAATATTTGCAAGACTTGGACTACCACACTACATAGTGCCACGTACTACGAGGAGCAAGAGATGCAGAAAACTAGGTTACTTACAAATACAACGCTATAATATCTTTATACATAAGCTTATGTCTGTATATGTAGAAGTAGATATTAGTTGTGTCAGTTGTGTGTGTAGAAGTGGAAGAGTGGGCGCGAGTGCATTTGAGAATACATAGGGCTAATCGTGACAAGGGATAAGAATATCGATTTTGGTGAAGCGAGTTGCGCCAACTTTCCTCACGTAGCAGTAAATCTGCCCTGACCAGACTACTACTTAGCACCCAGCCAGCCAGCCATCCCGCACAAAATACCCAAAATCCTCTCTCGCACACAGATACAGCCTCCTATGCTTTAATATACAAAGGGAAAGTCCCTCAGCATTACTTACAAAGTCACAAAAAGGACACGAAAACTATTCCCCTCTACAAGGAAGGAATTCTGGAGAAAGTTTGCTTTCTCCGACACCGAGGAAGAATCTGCATCGCATCCTCTCCCTCTCTTACTGTGAGTCAGTTCCACTGCAGACTTGCTCAGAGGCACACGAAAGGACGCGTCGATCTCTCTCTCTCTCTCACTTACTCTCTCGCTGCTTTCACTTTCACCAGCACACGACATTTCGCCTTATCACAACTCTCATCGTCATTCACTTCTGCACACAGTTTCACTTACAAAGAGTCACAAGACGATTCTGACCTGTGATCTTTACATTTTTGTCCAATCTACTTGATTCAGTGGCCACGCCTCTTTTCTCACATTCTCTGACTCACTCTCTAAGAGGATTACACACTAATCTCTCCACAGCCACACTTAAGTTCACGGCAAGCCAAGCATCAACTTTCCCCATTCATCCGCTTTAATTGGCAGAGAAACGGTTGAAAAGCTTTCGGTAATAAATTTGAAGCACTTGATTCCATTCGGAAAGAAGAAGGACAAAGGACGAAGATGAAAATGGCTGCAGTGAAAGGATTAATGGTTTCGGTGCAGGTTGCTCTACTTTTGTCGATCGTTTGCTGTGTAATGGGGGGCGCCTTGCCTGAGCAACAGGAGAGCAACAGTGGCCAACAAAATGCCAAGAAAATTGTTGAGGACGACTCGGTGGCCGTGAGCAGACATCCGGTTGCCCTCTCGTCCACATCCGCAGATCACGACCAGCAGCAGCAGGTCATGGCCAATAATGTCAATGCGAATTTTGGACGGGCGAAGCGGTACGTTGGGTGGGGAAGGAAACCCTCGCTCAGGTACAGCAAAGCCTCCTCCATGTTCGACCACGATAACCTCTTCAATAAACTCTACAACAACTTTGACAAGAGGTCAGATTTTAAATTAACTTTTTTAATCATAAGTTAATGCCAATTCATTCTTAGTTAGTTAATTACGTTGAATCAGCCGAGTCATAACAGTGACAGGTTAATTTCAGTCTGATAAATGAATCCAGTGGAAAAATGAATATGTTAATTAGTGGAATGAAAACAATAAGTAAATTAATTATTTTAAAATAGTTTAGAATAATTTGGTGTTTGTTAAGCTTTTACATTGGAGAAAGTAGGAGAGTAGGTCTGCTGCTCGCTCCAATTCTTGCTGCGGAGAATTTTAATGCGATCGCTTTCACTTCTTGGGGTAACATGAAAATGCTTCTCAAGTGCTTTCACTTGGCTCAGCATCTAGAATCAATAAACCGCATTTTGGGTCTGTGCTTTTGCCAATTTTTGCGAAGCTTAAAATTAATTTGTGTAAGTTTCCACTCTTTTCATTGATTGGATTTGAGTGATTCATGGAAACCACCTGCAGAACGGAAAACGAGAAGAAAGTAGGAAAAGAAACTTTATTCTGCAACTACCGATAGGAACTACGGAATATAAATGAGCAGCACAAACTTTGCAAAGAATGAATTCATCAATGAAAACTTAATAGGGCAATTTTTATTAACCATGGAAAACAATAATGAATAAGAAAGGATTACAAATGAGGGAATGGTAAAATTTCACCTTCTTCCATGAATATTTGAACTAGTTTGTATTGTAATGAATGTTGACATGATACATAATAAAAATGTGTTCCATTTCATGCGGAAAACTGAAAATGTCGTGGGTAAATAAGGAGAAATGAGAAATTTTAATTATTTCTGAAGTAAACTTTACAGCGGTCTTATTAATTCGCCTTCGACGATATTTGCGCTGATTTTTTAATTTCTTTAATATTTTCACTTCATTTCTTCCATCCAGCATTTATATTATTTATTTAAATTAAGATTTTTCTGGTTCATTCCATCATTCCATGGAAGAGTCTACAATATTCTGCCATGTTTCAGCATAATCTCAGGAAAAAGGTCAAACAATGCAACTACCTATTAGGTTTAAAAAGTTTTAATCACGGACAGGTAAATTCCTCCAATGGCTAATGTCAAAGTTCATCTGGGTCATAAATAGGTCAACAGGGTACTACTCTCCCGTTTTTTTCTGGGGAAACTCAAAGTAGAAGTATTTATAAGGCTTGTTACAGAACTATAAACTCAAGCTTAAAAATGGGAAATAATGTACATATGACAATACCGATGGTTCTTATTGGTCTCCTTTAGTGTATACTAGGTTAATACACATACTCAGAAAATTTTAGCATTTTATTCCAACTGCATTCTGAAGATATGAACAAAAATAAGATTTATTGCTGTTACAAAACAATAAACTATGGTGAAAGTTCCATACAGAATATAGACTAGGATGCTTATTTGCGTCGTGTCAGCTCACGTGAACATTCTTCCCCGGATCAAAAAACTGTTTTGAAAAGGAGAAAATGTCCTATCGATTGATGGTAATGAACTTTCGGGTAGCTTGGTTTTAGCGGCCACTGAGCGCGGAACACTTTAAATGCAATTTAGCACTGAATATTACATACAAAGAGATTGAAGAAATTGCATTTAAAGTGTTCCGCGCACGGTGGTCGCTGAAACCATGTTACCGGCAAGTTCACTACGATAATCGATAGGAAATTTTCTCCTTTTCAAAACAGTTTTACAGATTTTTGATCCGGGGAAGGTTGTACACGTGAGCACACGATGCAAATAAACATCCTAGTCTATATGGAACTTTCACCATTAGAGTTTATAGTTTTGTAACAGCAATAAATCTAATTTTTGGGAATAAAATGCTGAAATTTTCAGAGTATGTGTATTAACCTAGTATAAACTAAAGGAGACTAATAAGAACTATCGTTGTTGTCATATGTACATTATTTCCCATTTTACGCTTGAGTTTATCGTTCTGTAACAGATCAGTATGTATTAGTTCCGAGATCTACAAGGTGAAGAAGGGAATTATTTTTTTTTCTTTTAGGTTGGGCCCCGAATCTCCCATTTCAAGTTTCCGGGAATTGCGAATGAAGCAAAAGGTTCCAAATGCGCAAATTCTGCTTCCTCATTTGTATTCTCGAAACTCGCGCGGTGGGTCTGATTCTGAGGGAGCGTCTCCAACTCTGAGTGGATCCGAGTTGGCAATGGCTCTCGATCAAGATCCTCCATCGCGTCTGTCCGAAGATGATTTCGAGGCTTTGCTCTTCCTACTCGAAAATTTTGCAAACTCTCGCAACGAGCAAAAGTAAAGGTAAACAGCATCAGAAACCGAATGCAACCCACTCACATCTAATTTCAACTTACTAATTAACAATTAAGGGCATAAGGCTTCTGTCTACATTATAAATATAATTACCGTAAAATAATTACCGTTAATTAATTATTAATTGAATTGCTTACTCAATCAACGACAATAAGGAATTACTTTCGTCCGACATTTATTCTCGAGAAAATATTTAAATCTACCGCCGGGATCGAAAGTGCGCGTAACTCAATGCTTTCTAAGGAGAAGGAGGGTAGCGCCACACGTGATACTTCATCATATCACGTGTAAAATTAAATTATTTCATTTTATTTACAATAATCTAATGCACTTTTTGACTTTTGACAATATTTTCACTACATTATTCAAGATATTTGTGGGGCGTAGTGATTCTATGGTGGAGTAGACCGCGAAATTCAATTTGTACGTACCCAGTACCCCCGTTTCCCAACATTTTCCTGTCATAAAACTTTCCTTTCAGCATCCACTCATTGATTTCTATTACTTTTCCATTTTTTTCGTCACTGTACCATCTTTCTGTCTTTCTCTCTGCTCTGCTGAACTTTGCACACATTGAAAGCACGGAGATTTATCGAGTTTCAGTTTCGATTGGAAGAGAGAGAGAGGGAAAATAAAATAAAGTTTGGGATGGATAATAAAAAATGAGAGGACATGGAGGAGGAATAGATGGAAGGTTCCAGGCTGGTGGAGCAGGCTTCATTTATCTTCCTGCGGAGAGACTGAAAAGCTGAAATTGAAGGTGAGTTGACTTGACGTGCCGCGTGACATATTAAAAATGAGATTTACGGCTCCCGCACTGAAATCCGACCTAAACATGACAGGATACAAATTCTAAATACTCTCAGGAGCAACACAATGTAAATAAAAATGGACACAGAATGTTCTTTTCCTTGAATAATAATTTCAACGTATAAAAAGGAACCCGAGCCGGGAGGGATTTATATTATTTTGTGACCTTCGTGAAGCCGAGCAGAGACTTGTGAGTTTAATATTGTGTGGCCGCACTGTGGCCCAATGCTGGCAGAAGAAAGGGTAATAAATCACCGTTTGGAAGCAACAGTCTTTAGATTTTTCTATCATTCCCCCAAAACTACAAAGCAAAGTACAGATTTTTTTTGTTTCTCATAACGCACTTCAATTTGTCATACTCTGGCCAAACAATTTCGCTTTTAGAGCCTCTAAATCTGTCAACCGGAATTCTCTCTTGCCTTGAATAGAAATCGAAAGCATCTAACTACCACAACAATAATTCACTGTCATGTAAATGTCAACTCATATCCTTCCTTCGTACTAATTAATCAAATTAATGTTAAATGTTTACAATATCATTAATTTTCTCTTTTCTGCCTGAAAGAATTTTTATTTATCAATCACAATTATGAATGACAATGAGCAAAAATTAGCTGGAGAAAATAAAACCAGTTCAGCTCATCACCAGAATAAACAAACTAAAGGAGGGAAGAGAAATAAGAAGAAAATTCAAAATCGATATTAATTCTCAGCTCTTCTTTGTCCTAATTCACCTAAAGTAGAGAGAAAGTAAAGTGGGAAAGTGTCACACGGTGAACTTTGCATGTATTTAATGGCTAATGTATTTTTTTTTATAATTGACGTCAGCTAATCACTACATCACGTGTACATTTGCATTTTATCCCTAATAACAATAAATAATACTCAATGAGTAGTGTTTTAGTAATTAGAAAAGGATTATGACAATAATCAACATTAGTTGTTAATAGAGAAAGGAGGTGGACGGTCTGTTACTAAATAATAAGAATATATAAAGATTATTGTTGCATATGAATTGTTGGTGTTCCCCGTAGACAATACAATAATCGATCGTTGACTGTGTAGAGATGAAACAAAGTCTTCCAAATAAGATTGACAGTTTAGAAAAGAGGAGGAGTTAATAATGTACAATACACGGATGTAGGGAGATAAAAGCTGCTCTTTATTAAACACAGTGTAAAAATATTGACATAATTATTCTAATAGTTTTAGAAAATGGTTAGCTGAGTAGTTGGGAATTTAATTACATGAAATCTAGTGGACATTATACTTAATATACAATTCCATGTCATTCAATGTGAATGTAAACGTGTACTTCAAAGTTATCATGTGAGAATTTTAGAGATAATACTTTATTGTATGTATAATAATATCTGTATCATGTATAAGAAGCTCTATATAAATAGTCTGGCCTGCTCTGGTCTTCCATGGATTTATCCTGTGTGATGAGTTGACAATAAATAAAACTCTTTGTCCTATCTGCTAAAATTATTTCTCAAATTATTTATTCATTAATTATCGATCAAAATCTAATTACATAGTAGGCATTGGAAAAGAAGGAAGAAGGACGGGAGGAGATTGCCATTTAAAATGGCAAAGGTCACGAAGAATGACGCCAGATGCAAACTACTGACCTTTTTCATAAAAATTGCAGTAGGGTTTTATATCTGAAAATGTCAGCAGCAGATTTGTCCATTTTCGCAATATTTTAGCCGACTGGAAGACCATCAACGGTTTCACATTTCTACAAATGACTTCTGCATTCCTGTAGGCAGTCGCTTAGCACTTTTATACTATGTACTATTACTATTAGGATGGGAGCAGGAGGTGAAAGTATTGGGGAACCATAAGAAGTGATTTAGAGTGAGAGTGCATGGTGACAGATGGAACTCTGCCATTCGTCTAACCCTTTCAGAATGGCCCATAAACGTGATTCACGAACTTATATACAGACACACATACAGACATCAAATATTTCACCATGAAATTTTTTTAGCTGCCCAACCTTAGGCTTATATTTTTCTCCATATGTATTGCAATGATGAAAAGCACTTTACGTTTAAAGACTATAAAGACTCACTGAAAGACTCTTAAAAATATTACTTGCAGCAGCAAAAAAAATCATAAGAAAGCACTTTTTTGACCAAACAAACGGGATGTGCAAAATAATCGCCCCCAATGTCTGGTTAACTCACTGTGGACGCCCAATAATTTCAACAAAACCTTATTATAGCAAAACCCTTGTTTTTTCAACTTTGTTTGCTTTCGATGAAACATGAATGAAGAGAAGAGAACGTGATTGTATGTTGGGACCAGTGGAGTATCCAGAAAAAATATTTAAGGGGGCTTTGTAGATGTGTTAACATAGTCTCTCTGCACCCATCCCCCTATCTTTTCTTTGTTCATTTTTTAGGGGGCGGCGACAGAAGAGCACTTACCATGGATACGCCTCTGATGGGGCCAGCGAAAGTAAATCATCAAAATTATGTTCAGCCGAAATAATTCTATGATAATTTTGCTTAATTCATGTCACTGATGGTGCCTGAAACTTTTGCTGTAAAGTTCACGAGTTGCAATCCCGCCCACATTCATCTTTAAATAGGTACATACTATTTATTTAAATATGCAAAAGTGTAATTAAAGTGGTAAACATCGTACTTCATTTAAATTCAATTCCATTAATTTTTATTTAATTATGTTGCTGACAATTGAATGCACGAGTAGATCAAGTTTTATTTGTTATTATGGTGAGATTAGAAGTGATCTTGGGGAAGGGAATCCATCGTCTGCAAAAATTTGTCTGAGCACATTTGTAGAAGCCTTGGGGATTCTTGGTCTTTCCGGATCACTAAAATTGACCCAATGAGCTCCAAACCTTTCCGTATAACCCTAATAAGAGAAAAAAAATATTGAAATAAATAATAAAGACATAAAAATTGCACATTAATTTCCTCTTCTGTTTTTTTGGGAATCCAAAATAGGGATGACGACAGCTGCACTTTGAAATATGATCGGTTTATCTTATGACTCATTAAATAATTATAGTTTACTAATTGGCTTACCCGGGACCACTCAAAATTGTCCATGAGACTCCAGGCGGTATACGAAGACACGTTGCATCCATCCAGCACGACGGCTTTCACGAGGTTGTTAATGTATCCGTTGTAGTAATCGATTCTTCCCCGATCGTTCAATCCCACCGTGTCGTTATCACTGAAACCGTTCTCTGTCACGTACACTTCCGGATTTCCATAAGTCTCTTTTATCCAGATTAACAATTTCCTGAAGCCCCACGGCACCTTCAACAAAAATACACATTGAAAAACCCACAGCTAATTTATCCCAACGACAAAATGTTAACTTCACTTTTATCTACATAAAAATTAAGCATCACAAAAGTTGACATTGCACAAAAAGCTAACATTCTTACCACTCTGAGCCAGGATGATGCAGAAGTAGGCCAACTAGGGTCCACACTGGAAGCTGTGTCTTGATCTCCTGCATAAACACAAATTAATCTTAGCGAGCCACGAAAGTAAGTGAGAAGATTCTTTGTTTATTTGATATGACCTCCCCAGCCAGGACTCCCGTTTCCATCGCCAGGTCGTACAAGAGAGCTCGTGTAATGATTCAAGCCCAAAAAGTCCCACGTCCCTGTATTCACAAAGAAATCAATAGACAACACTTAAGACACTTAAGTGAAACACGAAGGAACCCACTTCCCATTTAAACTAAAATTGTTGAAGAAAGAGGTTATAGCTCACTGATTCAATTTCGTATTCATATTTTGAAGACTTCGACTTCATAATCAGCGTCTCTACTCCCCACCCTGAGTTTAATAAACGATCTTATGTCATTTTTTGAATCTGCAGAATCATTCATAACTACAATCTTTGTGTCCAAAGGTTGCGGTGAAAATATTAACTTGAACCTTACACACAATAATGTTCAAATGCATCTTTTTCTCCGACATGTTCCGCGTGACCCTTTATTAGCTGATGTCTGTGAAGTGCACTCACCTTTTCATTCATATACAGTTACAATTATAAATGTACTGAGAACAGGCTAAACGCTCAAATCGAACGATGTTCCCAAGAAGAAACTATAAAGCGGCCAAAAATGTACCTAAAAGGTGTCCCGCTTAAAGGATCTTCCCACATGGAGGGTTCCCACTTAAACATGAGTAACCCCTATCTAATAACACTAAGGACCAACCAAGATTGCCCAATTAGTCCCACATAACCGGATAACCCACTGAAAAGGATCCCACTTAAGTGATCTTACTTAAAATATTGATACTTAACTTATAGTACATAAATGCAAAAGTTTGCGAAAGTTTGCAGAAAATTTAATTTCTAAAAGTTTAAACTACAGACATTGAGGATGGAATATATAAATTTGTTTGTATAGGGTATTGAAGAGGTACCTGCAATGTAGGCGGACCATTGCTGGTCGAAAGTTGGCAGTCTGGAAATATTTCGTCCTTCTTGTTCACTTTTAGCATCTACGTATTCCCTCATGACGTCCGGATATTTGCCAAAGAAGACTGGGCTGGCAAACCATCCGTACTGCAGATAAGAAACAAAGGATAAGTTATATAAGAATATAAATTTCTTATAGATTTTCTTGCAGACACACGTCAGAAGTACGAAAATGTTCCCGCATTGAAGATTTGGCAAGGTATCTCCTTCAATCCGCAGAGCTGATCCCTGATAATAACAACACCACGCTCTCAAAATCCTTTCTCAGGGAAACCGTATAACATAATGTCCACACAATTTCTATCATAGTTCCTTCCACAAAATACTCTACAGAAAGAACAAATCCTGAAATTCTCCTTCAGCTACCAATCATCCTCCTTTTCCATCCTTACTAAAAATTTGTTTCCCTGACGTAACAAAGGAGACCATTTAAACGGATCCGCACGGTTAAATTGACGGAAATTTTCTGCTACATTGTATATCTCAATTTTTCCATTTTTGACAGTCGTGTAGGTGAATGTGCAAATTGGTGTCTATTATTGAACAGTTTTATTTAAAAGTTCAAATGCTATACACTAAAAATACTAATCCGACATTTTAAAAATCCAAAGTGACCTAGTTAAAACTGCAATTAATCGAAAGAACAAATGTCAACAATTAAAGGGTTGTTATATTGCCATCTTTCTATTTCAAAGATGAACCAATTTCCGTGTAAAATGAAGACAAAAATGATTTAATGATGCTAACACTTAACATTTCTGGATAACTATTCAACATTTTCATTAAGAGGGTGTGTACCTGGAACTGCATTGATCTCTCGGAAGCAGCCACGTGTGAAGGGTTGGAAGGATCCATGGGTTCACTCCAACCCGCATTTAAAGTGATGCCTACATTTCCATTTTGTTGCGACTTGAATTCCTGTTCGTAGATTCTGTAAGCACGGGCGTGAGATTTGATTGTCGTATGTGCACAAGTATAGGGAGCCTGCTCAGGCTCGATCACTCCCGGAGCTTTCACTCCCGAACCATATCCTTGAACACAGATGACCCAAGGCTCGTTGAAAGTTATCCAGTGTTTCACTCTGTCACCATAAGCTCCAAACACGAAACGGGCGAAATTCCCAAAATGTTCAACCAACTCTTCGCTCAGCCATCCGCCGTAAGTTTCTTCCAAATATTGTGGCAAATCCCAATGGTAAAGCTGTATTTAATTAAAATAATTTTACATTGCAATCTGAAGGTCAATTAATGATACAAATTGACAAAATAACGTTTAAAATTTTCCCTTTTGCAATGTCGAAATGAAACATAAGGGACTTTAAAAAAGGGATAACTTGCGATCATGCGCTTAAGGCCCACCAATGATTAATTCAAGCGAGACATAAATACAAGGAGTTTCCGTACAGTAAGAGGATCCTTGGGTTTGTGGTAAAATGGAATGAATGAATTAAAACCTTATTTTCTGTTTCATGCTTACGGTGACCATGGGAGTAATTCCATTTTGAATGAGAAGGTCAATGAGATTGTTGTAGTAGTCGACTCCTTGTTGGTTAATCACGTCCATTGTTCCCCTTGGAAGAATTCTCGCCCATGAAATTGAAAAGCGGTAGAAATCGGCCTAAAATTGTCAATAATTCATAAAATCCTTAATTCCGTGTTATTCAGTTTTAAAAACGGATTTTAATTCTTTAAATGACATTTTAAATGTATACGCCAATATTTTTCAGCATTTGCAGATCTTCTTCGTATTTGTGGTAAGAGTCACAAGCCACGTCTCCCGTGTGGCACTCATCCACAAGACATGGACTCGCATGGGAATAGACATCCCAAATATTTAATCCCTTTCCTTAAATAAGAATTTTTATAATTTAATTTTCTTATTGTACGTCTGCTTCGTAAACAGTACAACATCACAAATTTATTTTAAAGAAATTGTTTATTTATAGGTATTGAATTGATATAATTTATTATTATTTACCGTCTTCATTCCATGCTCCTTCGATTTGATACCTAAGTACATACATTAATTTTGTGAGCATCGTCTTTACGATTTGTACAGTTTACTATAATTCGTACAAATTAATTATTAAAGTTTTTCGAATATAACAATTTACGATGCAGTGGCGAATCCCCATTGAAATGTGCTGGGTAGTGTTCCCCAGAACCAATCATCTTCTTTGATTGAATCTTTGGACGTGTTTATTTTATCATGACTTGTGCTCACAAGTACATGGAAAAAATTAAGAATTAGAAATGTCCACATAATTTCTCTCATAATCTATCTGTATTTATTAATTCAACTCCGATTTATGGATCGAATTCTTGTCTCAGGAATGTTGGCGTTAAATGAAATGAAACTGCCACAACATTAATGCAGGTACAAATGTGTGTGAATTAATGTATCACATGTTATTGATGTGTGTGCAAGGATAGTGATTATGTCATAATATTGGTACGTGCAAAAAAATTTAAAGCGATATCCAGTCACACATGAAATAACAAGATAAGTTAAAATTTGTTTATAGGAATTGGAGCACAGAGCCCCTCCTTAAAATAAATATTACATAGACACGTACGACATTGTCCCGTCACCACTTTCTTTAATCATCCTGCATCATCGGTGCACACGACATTATAATGATATTTTCTGTATTATCTGTATCCTTCGGTAGTGCTTAGGCATTATATTCGCCTTTCACGTACCAACAACTCCTTCGTAATTTCTATATATTATTTTTCTATGCTTATCTTACACAATTGTTTAGTATCACTTGTTATCACTGTCAGGGTTTCGCCTCGATGTCGGCAGCCCGATGCAGAATATGTCACGGGAATACAACAAAATTATTTCATAAAATTGGACAGAGACCGCAAACAAGGTCTGATTTTGTGTGGACAGATCCAAATTGTAAAGGTGGGTGAAGCTAAATTAAACGGGTGTCCCCCAAGGCCCCAAATATCCATTCTGGATACACCACTGAGAGTGGCCCACTGACAGCGAGTGAGATCTGAGATGTTTAAATCAAGTTTTGTAAATATTGTGAATTTTCCCATTACAGCTATGGATGATGTTATCTCTTCCCAATGGCTATTGTTAATTTTAATTTTACTTCTTTAGCAGCTAAAACAAAATTTTCCTCCTTTTCCCAGTAATCACCATTTTAACACCTGGAAAATCTCCACTTTAAAGGTTGACATAAATAATGCTTCACATAAATATTATTTAGGACTGACTGTGAGATTTTTGCTTCTATCAGCTTTTGTGTCGGAAATTAACGAATAGAACATTCCCAGTGGAAACATCCCTTATCACATGTGGAGAACGGAAATGAGTAGACTTTTGAAATTGCACAACTGCGGTTATCATTTTCCACCGGTTCCACATTTTGAAAGGTGCAGCACTGGAAGAAATGCACATTTCTTTCTGAGAGTGTTTTAATTGAAATTCTTTCACCGTCACGTACTCCATCATGTGAGCAGTATGAAGTAGATTGATCGTGTTTATATCTGAATTCATGCACTCATATTTAATTGCCGTCAGAACTGTTTACCTCATAAATTAAAAACAACGATTAACAAAAAATGATAAAACGGCTTTGGCCAAGTGTAACATAATTATTGTAATAATAATGCTTATCTAACAATTAATTATCCATGTACCTAGATGTGCGGTATAATAAACAGTAGGAAAATATAATAAATCGATACTACATGCATATGTATGACCATAACAGATTAATTAGGGTAGATTTAGATTTATTTTCGAAGAAATGTAAGGACACGAACCATTTATTCATGTATAGGAATTATATTTTAAAGTCATTTAAAGGTTTAGTAATAACAATATTTTGACAATCAGAATATTAATAATTTACCTGCAGTTGGAAAGTGAATATTTATTATTATTATTATTATTATATCGATCTTGGTTCAGGGAATCCGTTGTCGGCAAAAATCTGGCGGAGAACGACCGAAGAAGCTTTCGGTATTCTTGGTCTTTCAGGGTCGGTGAAATTCACCCAGTGAGAACCGAACCGTTCCGCATAGCCCTAAAAATAAATTAACATTCATCACGATCTTTCCATGAATTGTTCTATTTTTAGAAATTAGAAATATTTCAAATGAATTCAGTCTCACTCTGGCCCACTCGAAGTTGTCCATGAGACTCCAGGCGGTATATGAAGACACGTTGCATCCATCCAACACTACCGCCTTCACGAGGTTTTTAATGTATCCGTTGTAATAATCGATTCTACCCTGGTCATTCAATCCCACCGAGTGGTTATCACTGAAACCGTTCTCCGTCACGTACACTTCTGGATTATCATAAGTCTCCTTCAGCCAATTCAACAATTTCCTGAAGCCCCAAGGAACCTTTCAAATAAAATAAATTCTAAAATTCACCATTAAAAATATGAAACGAGTTTTATTTTTTAAATTAATGTAAAATTACCACTTTCAGCCAATCGGAGGCGGAGCTGGGCCAACTAGGATCTTGGTGTGTTTGTGTGTCTTGATCACCTGGAAAGAATCACACCCGAGATCATGGTAAATTCATCGTTTGGACCATTGTCATTAAAAATGATATTTTGACAGAATTCGTATTCTTTAGACGTACCATACCATCCCTGATCCGAACGACTTCTTGGTTGTACCAATTCTGTTGTATAATGATTCAAACCGAGAAAATCCCACGTACCTTCCCGAAAATACAGAATAAATCTCTCCTAATTATATGCCGAGCTTAAAAGTAGTAATAATAAAATGGAATTGATGAGTGGCCAAATACCTTTGATGTACAATGACCATGCGGGATCAAAGGAAGGGAGCCGGGAGCTGTTCCGTCCTTCCTCCGCACTTTTACGGTCAATAAATTCCCTCATGACATCCGGATACTTTCCGAAAAATATTGGACTGCCGAACCATCCGTGCTGAAAATGTTAAATGTAAAAGTAGTCAGCCTCTTCGACAGATAAAACAATGAATTTACTCGATATATCCATTCACTCTGAATTAATGCAAACAATAATAATACGGGTAATGTTGAAAGACTGAATGGATATTAAACCAGTATTCAATAATCTCCATTATTTTGTAATTTTACCCATCAGGTGGCATAAATGGACATTATGGAGAATTTTTTAATTTTCTCTCGAAAAACGAATACATATGGGGAACGTGTCAGTTCCAATTATGTCCAAAGCCAGTCCACTGTCCACTGGACAGCAAATTATTATTATCAAACCTCAGTCGTCCTAAACACCCTTTTAATTGACATTTGTTCAATTTAGGGGAGGGGGGTCGAAAACTAAAAAAGCGGTCAAAAGCATGATTATATGAAATAACCAGTGTTGCACCTTGAATTGGATAGCTCTTTCGGCAGCCTGGACATCATCCGGATTATTCGGGTCGTTTGGTTCATACCATCCTGAGTCAAGAGTGATTCCAACGATTCCATTCTGTTGGGCTTTGAATTCCGCCTCGTAGATTCTGTAGGCCCGGGCGTGGGATTTGATTATAGTGTGTGCACATTTATAAGGCGCTTCTGTGGGTTCTCTAATTCCAGGCGCCATACCCCCATTGTCATATCCTTGTATGCACACAACCCACGCTTCGTTGAACGTGATCCAGTACTTTACTCGATCACCGAACGCTCCGAAAGCAAAGCGTGCAAAATTCGCAAAATGCTCCACCAGCTCATCGCTAGGCCATCCGCCATACGTTGCCTGCAGATGTTGAGGCAAGTCCCAGTGGTACAACTGAAAACAATAGAAACATTTACACACAAACAGAAATTGGCCTTAGTGCAGAGTAATAGCTCCGCCCCACTCCTACAACATAAACCCAGATGAAACTTCATTGTTCCCTTTTTGAATGCGATATACTTACAAATAATATTCAGGGTTCAAATTTCCCTTATGGGATTTCCCAAGTGGGAAAAACCTGAAATAGCATTTGGAAGGGAAAATCCTGAACTAAAGGGAAATTGAGATTTTTCCACATTAATATTTCCATTTCTATTCATTTAGCAACCAATTTCAAAGTAGGAATAACATTTTTTCATTTGCCGTTATCTTCCTACGATTTTCCAACGGACGGGTGAAATATAAACCATGAGTGGCCATTAGGCTTAATGGAGAGTGGAATAGGTGAGCTAGAGATTATAATGAGTGGTAATGACGTAGGTCTCACAGTAATCATTGGAGTTATTCCATTCTCAATGAGGAGATCGATAAGGCGGTTGTAGTAATCAATTCCGGGCTGGTTAATCACGTCCATCGTTCCTAATGGTAGAATTCTCGACCACGAAATCGAAAACCGATAGTAGTCCGCCTGAGAATAAGAATATTCCAAATTCAGTTACCACGTCAAATGGCTACTCCACCCACATTCACATAATATTTTCTGATGTGTATATTCCTATATAGTAGATTCAAAGTTGTACGGAACGTACTCCGATATTTTTGAGCATCTGGACATCTTCTGCGTATTTGTTGTACGAGTCGCATGCAACATCTCCTGTGGCACAGTCTGCTACTTGACATGGAGTTCTGTGGCTAAATTCGTCCCATATATTCTCTCCTTTCCCTTTATTTCACACAGAGAAACATTTTTACATTATTTTATCATCTTGTAAAGAATGTGCAAATATTCTCCATACCATCTGCGTCCCACCCGCCTTCGATTTGGTATCTGCAATTTTTATTTATTTTTAAATTACATTTTTTCATTTCTTATCTACTTTCTAGTGTTGGCTACACAAAATGGCCTAATCGATTAAATGGAATATATAACACCAATGTAGTAATAATTGAAAGAAAATAGATATAAAAATCTTACGATGCAGTTGCAAATCCCCACTGGAAACTTTGGGGCAATGTTCCCCAGAACCAATCGTCCTGCCTGATCTTGTCCACGTGTCCTGCCCCCTTTTTCATCCCATCACCATTAGCATTAAAGATAACTCCGAGCAGCAGCACTACTGGAGCAAATAATATTAGACGACCCATTATGACCCACTCTCAGACCGATAGAAGTAAATCACAAGCTCTCTGTCCTCAAATGTTGCTCTTAATGTCGAAGCGTTATTGCTTCTCATTTTACATTTATATTCCAAGTACATTATTTACGTTGTGAAAGTGCTCTTCAATAATATTTATTAGTAATGTACCTACTTATCTTCAGCAGTAGTGCGATAACAATGTACGGAAATAATTATTTGGTCAGAAGGCTACTATACAATTTGTTAATGAGTAAACTTAAATACCATTAAAATAGATGATGATACGAAGGTTGCGAGAATTTATCAAATAGAGAAATTATAAGGGTGGGTGTATCCTTTTACAGGCCAGTGAAAGGAATATAATATTGCAAGATTCGCCTTGTTATACATTTGCTGCTTCAAAATTCACAATTTCTTCATTGGTTTTCACTTTTATCAAAACTTTTCCAAAATTTGTGAACGAAAGTGAACACAAATCGAAAAACCTAGAAAAGGAATTCTAGAATTTCAAATAAATGTTACTAAAGGTTGATGAGGATGACATACCGAATAAAAAATTAAAAAACATTTTCGTTGCATGATTTTCATTAAATAGAGTTCAATCAAATGATACTCCTTTACTGCTCCTCCGTTGTTAAGTATTCGATGAATTCTACTTTGACTTTTTGGGTGAATATGCATTTACTATTATATGAAATGGATTTTTACAATTCTACGAATAACATATCGAGGACAAGTTAATCTTAATCCACATCCACATCCATGACATACTTTTATATTTATAGTGAAAAGAATTTCCAATTGTGTTTTCAGTTTTAAAAGCAGGAATGACAGGACAGAACAGACAGTTGATACATCAAAAGTTTGACTGTGATTGATTGGCTGGAGTAAAATACTTATCGCTTTTAATAACTTAAGTTCACTCTTCACATGTGTGCATGTGAAAGCAGTGTGTGCAGAAAGTGCAGATCACACAAGTAAATATCTCGTACGAACATTTTGAGAGAACGCCTATATGAACATAATGACGACACAGAATTCGGCCAATCATTCGACCATTTCGAAAACGTGCCCCGGCGGTCAAGTACGTAACCCTTGGAGCATTATATTGTATGGTTTATCTACAGTACAAGTATCGTTATCAGGATACAGCAGGGAACGAAAAAGCCGGGCTTTTTTAGAAATTTGTAACCCAAAAGCCAAAAGCCGGCTTTTTTCGGATTTTTTAGCTTTAATGGCTTTTATGGCTTTTTTAGTGTAATAGGCGTAAATAAGCTGGAAACCCTGCCTACAATTTAATATGAATGCTGGCACCAATTTCT
>JABASC010001383.1:0-24082 GCA_019776185.1 Plutomurus gul | reverse complement strand
TTAGCGTTAGTAAAAGTGTGCTGAAAAATCATTGCTTTTAGTAGTCCACGCTTTAGTCTTCTTCTTATTGGCGTCTCCTTTGTTTGTCGTCGTGTTGACTGCAGACCGGCGATTCCCTTTTTTCAATCCTTAAATTAAATGATGTAAAATGCATGGATGGGTTTAGGTTTAGTAACTAGGAAGCATTATAAATACCCAGATGTTTTTTGCCCTCTGTGTTCCCACCAGTTTGTTTGTATAGTTCAGGCTGTGACACGGACGTGCGATACAACGAACTTCCCTGTGTGGAAGGCCGCGACGAGAAGGCAATTCCAGAATTGTCTCCACCCTCTTTTGCCTTATGCCTTGAACCTTTACTAACTTTGTTTCTACCGTTTGTATTATTGTCCAATTTGTTATGTGTCCAGTTCCACTTTATTTAATTTTAATTATTCATTATTTTTCCTTCGTTTCCGAAGCACTTCCCGTACTATTACATATAAGTATAAAAAAAACAATGTTATGATTGATGGTGATTCAATTAATTGTAGCTTACGTCACTGCGTGATTTTATTCCACCACAAGAGACAGAGGTTCGTCTAGATGTGATAGGAGGCAGACGAAGGATATCCTCTTCATCCTCCTGGCTGCTGCACCTTGGCTGGGCTAGCTGTTGAATTCTTGGGGTCGCAATGTACGACAATGCGGATACAGGAATTCCTGCGGAGGAAAACTTAAATAAAGTAGGCAATAATAGTAGGAATAATGTAGGCAGCTTTAAGCATGGACAGCAGAGATCTGTTTGTCTCTGCTGTCCATTGCGGGAAGTCAACACTAGGGTTATTTAAGAAACAATGATGTATGACCCACCACTTGATGTACGTGGCCGACCGTCTCCAATTTCGCAGATATGCGTTCTGGGTCTGGACAAAATTTCTAAACGAGGCTGTGCAATATAGAATCTATTATAATATTGCTGAAGTTGTATAGGAGTTCGTAAACGCTGAGCTTCATTTAATTCTACGTAATCCAGCCAGTAAATTGAAGGTTTATCGGGAACTGAGTCGGGGTGAATCACTTTTGGTGTTGACAATCGTAAGAGCGAACTTTGAGAAATTCCTCGTCGAGGAGCATCATTTGACTTTTTTTGTCTCATAGTGTGTGCTACCTCTACCAAGAGAAACAATGAAAAGGACTAGGAATATTTAAATAAGATTAAATTCATTGATAAACTTATTTATTGTTTTTTAAACTAATGCAAAGCGTCCGCAAGAGTTTGTGATCAAAATGTTGCATAAAATGAGTTCACTGTCATCAAAAAACTTTCGGTCTTGTTTCCGTGGTGTCAATAACTTAGCATGCAGTTTATTTCTTGGAAACATTTGGAACTCATTCATTCGGATATCCCTATACTTCTATAATATTAGATTTCTGCAAGTAAAACGAAATTCTGTTCTACATTTGAACATATAAAAAGGCTTCACATAAAATTAAATAATGAAAATCATGCTACGTACAAGTAATCACTTTCATTTCTTTGGATGGCTTTTATAGACCTTTGTACGTAGGTCGTAGTTATGAAGCATCAAGTTAAAAAAAATCAATCTAGTCGTCTATTCCCTAGTATCGGACATCGACATAAATATTAAATATGTGATTTTAAGAAACAGATGAATGAAATTGCATATGCATCACGTTATTCTATTATTACTCTCTTGTCTCTAATGCACTTTGATGCATTCGATTACTCTTGCACAAGTATTTGCAAAAAGGATCTAATGATCGAATAAGATTAGTGACTGCACTCCATCTTTACATTAATTGAATTACTGTCTTTTTACAATTAGTGTTGGGGAACTCACAATCAGCGTGCATAACGATTCAACCAAACGGTTGAGCACGATGCAAAGAGGAAGCTCTTTGTTGTTTACAATATCCAAGCATTAGGAATAAAGTATTCAGTTTATCCTTACGGCTCGCTTTGTGTGAATGGGGATAAATTCTAGTGCTCATGACTCTCCTCCCAACGTTCTCTATGTAAATGTACATACATACGTGCGTGATTTGCGTGATAACAAGAACCATAGAGCGTTTAAATATTATATTTATATAAAATATTATTCGCATATATATAATCCAGCGCAAACGTATAGGTGACTCATTGTCTGTTGCCGATTCCGAAATAGTAAATCGCTCTTCCATAAACGAAATCCCCGGAATACAACCAAAACGGAAGATGAGACACATCCATTGTTATTTCAGTTTTAACGAACCATGCACTTATTAATACCGTTTTTAGTGGAAACTAATTGCGGTACGAGAGCCACGAAATAGATCTGGGTCAGTCACAGAAACACTGCTATGGTATCAAACATTTTAAAACTGCTATGGTGTTAATGATCAATCATGACATGACCAAATAATTTGCATACAATAAGACACTTTGAATTAATAGCTGATAGCACATTGTTCTTCAATGTGACAACATTGTGAAAGGCCACTTTCACAATTGGTTTTTTTCAGATTTAATGCACATTAAATTATTTATTGCGAATGTTGACGTATATTCCACCTTTGCTATGTATTTATATCCGGAGGCAATGTGAAATTGAAACGAAAGTAAACAAAATTTAACGCTTTCTTCTAATTGAATATTAATAAATATTATTCAGGAATGAAAATGAATTCAATCGTGCAATGTATTCAATGGAATTCTTTAGCCCAAGAGGAATGTTTTCAACACAGGCCATTGATAACTCAATGGCCTATGGGGAAGCTATTCCAATCATGTTTACACATTTTTTTTGGCCACTTGCTAACACCATACTCGACTGTTCACATTGCAAATTCAGATTGCACAAAATCTGAAAGCAATCTACTTGGTGCATTCATATTTATACACAAATTTCTTCTTCGTAAATTGTACACGAGTATTTTATTTATTTCTGTGAATTAAATATTTCACACATTCTAAGGACGTTATGATTTTTTCTACGAAAAAATATAACCCATTAATTTCCTATGGCTTACATTTATGTTATTTACGAGACCGGTAGATTCCAATTTTTTGTGGTTCTTTCCGAAAATGATCTATTTAATTGTGCATCCTTTTACCCTTATAGTTAGTGTGAGCTTGCATTGGAAAAAAGTTTGAAAGATTGGAAGAACAGTTCTCTTTATTAACTGACTCTCTAGATACTAGCAGCGGGCAGTAAACAAGCTACCGCGCAATTTTGACACAACGTTACACCATTTTTAACACCACATAAATAGTACGGACAACATTGCATTTAAGGTTACGGACAGGTACATTTTAATCAGAAGCTACAAGGGTGACAAACGCACATTGATTTGTCTATTCGTGATTGTAATTTGTTAAATATATTATACGAATATATATGTAAGTATGATTTGGAAGGGTCCACGACCCTGAAGTGTACAATTCATGTAGACAAAAATTACAGACAAATCTTACAAGGGTATAGTGTACACCTTATATTATACAATAGGTATAGTAATTGGACATAGACCATGGACACAATGATTTCCTATTGCATTTTAGCAATCGTACGAGTGTGTTTATTCATTTGTGGTTGTGGAAAGTATCAATAAAAGTTACATGTTACACAGGTAGGTAAAGCGAAAAGCATTTTCCACAGATTTTTACAATTTTCATATTATTATCAAACATTTAAAGCATTTTCATTTGTTTCAAAAATCCATCTTTGTCTAAACAAGTATCTTCTTCATTTCTTTGACATATTCGAAATACAATGCCATTGCTTTCATATATATATAATCCGAGTATATACATTAAGGTCATTAGTTTTGAATACTGATAAAGTCTTCAGTTCAGACGCACGAACACGATACAATTCACTAGGGTATAACAATTAGGTATTTATTTTCTTGTACATACAATTTGTGGTCATAGTCATCAGTGTATTTTAAACGTATAGCTATATATTTGGGTAGAATTGAAACTCGAGGGTTGATTTTGATTTGTCAGCGACATGGCATTTACGCTAAACATTAAAAGCCATTGTTATTCACATATTCCGTATCTTTATATACTTATTTACACACGACAACAAGTATAAACACCAATCTAACTATATAAATACATTACAACAACATTGACACAATATTTTATTAAGTGGTTGAACATTTATAAATTATATAATATGGAGTTGTATCGAAGGTGTGGGGAGATTTCAACCAATACCAGGTTATCCATTCATTGGTGAGTTAGTACATTGCAATAAATGCGCCCATTTACAGAATCCCACAGGGATTTGACCAAATCTACACATTCCAACGACATTGAAAATTGGCGATCTCTTCTCTTGCATTTTGACTTTGGATTACCGCGTTTTGGACGAAATCTAACCTTTTCGATATTTGACTATAGTATCTACACATTAAAAAAACAATATGACAATAAAACTTAGCAACAGACTGGACAGACTAGAAGCAGGTATGTTTATGTAGTAATAATAACAAGTAAGGGTCTATAACTAAAACATGGAATGGAACAGTTTAGCACAAAGTAGTGTCAAATGACATTTCTTGAGCAATCATATCCGAGAGCTCTTTCAGATTATTATTCAAAGCCTTTGCGTCTTCATCCAAGCTCAATTGAATCCCATCTTCTATTTGAGATGAATACAAGTGGGAGTCAAGTTCTCCAGCGTCCATCAAACTATCACTCCCTTGATACAAAGTGGATGACGACTGTGGGTATTGCTGGTGAGATGCGTAAACAGTGGATGCGGAAAAGTTCATTTGGAATATTTCTTGCTCCAGCTGAGGGGTGATGGCATGTCTAGTTACTTCATTTGAAATATCAGCAGTTGTATCTGGAGGGTCCAACATCATAAAAAACTCGCCCTCATTTTCCGCACTTTGGATACTCTATTTTAACATTAAAACTGTAAATATTTAATTTTTCTTATATGTATTCTAAATTCTAAGAAATCTACGTTCTAAGAGATTGAACTTCAATTTATTATTATTGTTAGATTACCTGTGTTGAGATGTTCTCCGGGGATTCCGAAAGATATGATTGCGAAGGTAAACGATTGCAAAGGGCTGATGAATCAAGGGAGACAGTGTCATCTAACACCGAGTTATTTTGAATGCTGGTCAATTGTATTGCATTCATAGGATCCATCTCCTTTACTAGTTTAGGTTTTATTGCCGGTTTGTTCTCACAGGAAGGTTTACAGTCGCTCGTACTTTCAAAAATTTCTTTTTCTTTGCGAACCATTTCAATTCTTTTCTTCTCTGCCACATGCCTTTTCATGTGATTATTCAGGTCTGGCTTCGAAGCAAACAGTTTAGCGCAATCGAACTCCATACAGCAAAAACGTCTTTCGGCAGCGTGACGACGACGGTGGTCATCTAACCTTATTTTGCGTACAAATCTTTTCCCACAAACATCACAACAAAAAAACTTTTCTCCAGTGTGTGTAGCTTCATGATGTAAAAGTTTGTCTTTACGTGGGAATGTTTTCTCACAGTAGCTACATTGAAATTTCTTTTTGCCTTCATGGGTAGTGGCATGATGAGCCATGAGAGATGCAAACGATGAAAATCTGCTCCCACAAATTTGACAAAGAAATAACCGTTCCTGGCCATGTACTTGAATTTTATGGTTTGTGAACACAACCTTTTTCTTAAATTCTTCTTTGCAAAATTCACATTTAAAAACTTGAGGAGTTGGGTTCAATTCGTGAACTTGGACTTTATGCTTGTTAAGGGAATTCTTGTACTTGAAGGAGTGGCCACATTCGTTGCATATGTAACTGTTCTGTTCTCGATGCTCTGTTCTCTTGTGGCTGTTCAGTAATTTCATGGAGTCGAAAGGTGGTGTTGCAGAGGGACAAATCTCGCAAAAATAAGGTCCCACTTCGCACTTATTCATGTGATAGCATATTCTTTGATAGCTACGAAACTCCTCTGTAAAATAAAAGTAATAAATTGTACAATAAGGTACTAGATAAAATAAATAATATTATATTATACAATAAATAACACCTGCACAAATACTGCAAACGAATTTCCTCATTGTGTTCAACTTTCCCTTGTTTTGAATGTATCTTTTGTGACAGAATTCCTGAAAATTAACAAATTTATCCATCATATAATCACATTATTGTTCTTGATAAAAATCATTTATATTGTTATTTGCAGCTGTATAAGTAACAGTAATAATTTCTTACCTGAAGTTCACACTTGTCTCCCATGAATGAACAGTAGTGATCCTGGAAATCTTGGACTGTTTTGAAGACCAATACACATTTCTCGCAAACGACCCATGAGGGAAATTCATTATTTGAATCGTCAGTTTTTGAATCGGAAGATTGTTCCCCCTCACTGATGATATTTATTATTTCTTCTTTGACAGATTTACTTTGCTTACTTGTAAAAGTTTTGTTTGAGGGTGTGGTATTTGGGGGATTATCGCATACTTTCGAAGACTCCCGTTTTCTCAACCCCATTCGTGTTCCAATGTGTCTCACGATTCTGGTTTCATCACTTTCTTCTTCCTCGTTTGGCTTTTTAGCTTTAATTTGTTGTGATTTGGAATGTAAATTTATTGGCGAGTTTTTCAATTGATGGCTTCCCTTTGGGATTGTTTCTTTTTTTGCTTTGGCTTTCTCCAATATTTGTGAAACTGGACTTCGATCACTAGTTTTTGCCTTTTTCAATGGTATTGCTTTCTCTTCTCCATTTTCCTCATTCGGCTTTATCATTTTATTAAGTGATGGGTTCACTTTTGACTGTTTTCTGATAACAAATGGCGACTTTTCTTGCAATTGTTCAGTTGTTGTTTGGAAAGAAGGATTCTTTTCCCGTTTGATTGTCCCACAAACCGCAATTGGAACAGAATGTGGTCGTTTTTTCACTTTGCTTTTCCTACTTTCACCCTGACTTTCACCCGAATCGTAGATTTCTCCACGTTGATTTACGAATTCATGTTTATTGATAGAATGTGGAGTGTTCAGAAAGGTATTGATGTGAGACTTTAGTCTGTCTTTGTCACCAGGCTTCTTGTGCACTAGTCCTTCGTGACTTTTAAGACCTTTCTCGGTCATGAAAGTCTTACCACATATTTTACACTGTGAAGGGATCAGCTGAGTTGTAATTTTTTTAATTTGTGGTGACTCATTAGAATTTTCAATGGATTCTTCTGAAATTTTCTTATGAACGAGCCCTTCGTGACTTTTTAATCCCTTTTCGGTAAGAAAGGTTTTACCGCACTGGTGGCATTGGACCAGATCCGGAGGCTTAAAATTAATTCCTTTTCCTGTACGTGTCTCACCAGTCTTTGACTGAGGTTCCTTTTTTGTGCGTTCTTTTGCATTGACACCTTTAATATTCACTGTGAATTCTGTGGATGATACATTTGTACTAAGCTCCCCACCTACTCCAGTAAGCACACCAATTTTCTTCAGAATCAATTCTTCTTCTTTTCTTTGCTGAGCTATAGCTTCTGGAGATTTCTTGTGAGTCAAACTTTCGTGACTCTTTAAACCTTTCTCTGTAAGAAACGTTTTACCACACTGTCGGCATTGTACAGGCTTTGGTTGTTGGAATGTAATATTCTTGCCTATATGAATTTTGGGAATTTCTGACGGTGTTGTTCTCGGGTCTAGCGCTTTGCTGTTGTTTTGAGTTCTGACATTGATCAATTTTTGTGAGACATTCACAACAGCTTCATCACAATGAATTGTTGATTTTGATTGCGCTTTGGCTACAAATGTGGTCTTATGATGTGCAAATGTGGAACTTGTCCTAATGTTTTGCTGTATCTGTGTCACATGTTCTGAGTCAGCATTATAGCCTCGTTGTGCCAAAAAGTTTTGAGTACATTCCAAAGTTTCAATCTCATCTGATAAACTGTTATAATCATTTTTATTCAGATCCGCCATAGCTCCTTCAGGAATATCTGAAATTGTGATCGTGGAGTTTGAATTCGAAAGTGGAAGCTGAATATTTTGACCAGAATAGATGGAGCTATTATCATGCAGCGGAGATCCTACATCAGTTTCATGACTAGGTATTAAAATGTTACTTTCTCCCAATATAGCAACTGTTTCATCAATTAAATCGGCTGCTTCATGTTCCACAGTTTCACAGATTTCCGTTTCGGCACAATCCATCGTGAAGTCTGTCAAATCGTTATTTTCCAGCAGAGATTCCATTAGACAAAATCGGTTGACCACAGCTTCGCATTTCAGGTCCACATTCGTAATCTGACTTGTGTGGAGACTGACTCATGTGTGTTCCAGCTTCCAGTGCTACACTCAATTCCGTCAGTTGTCGTATTAAATCATTCAGCATCACCGCAAAGTGCTGTAAACACTGATATGGAAGATTTTCCTTGAGACGATAGTTGTACACCAATGTCTCGAACATATCCATCTTTCCAGCCTGTTGATTTACATTTATTGTTTCATTTATATCTATTGTGTATAAATAAGGCTCCAAAGCAAACTACTTATCCCAGAAACACATAGATACTGATTGCGAATATGGTATAATAGTGAAGAGTGCACAATTTTGTGTGTAGGTATACATAGGTAGAGTATTAGACATTTGCAGAGTACTGTTTTCGAAAATTGTTTGGTTCTCATAAATCTTATTGAAACGAAAATACAAAAATTACTTTTCTTAGAAGTTCTTCAAAACGTAAGAAAATAGCTGCGATGATCTCTGTAGACAGCGTTGGCCCGTACATTTTAGGTAGATTTCCTTATAATCAGTCTATGACTTTCTCTTGACTTTCTCCACTGCTTTCACTTCAAACCGTAAGAAAATAGCTGCGATGATCTCTGTAGACAGCGTTGGCCCGTACATTTTAGGTAGATTTCCTTATAATCAGTCTATGACTTTCTCTTGACTTTCTCCACTGCTTTCACTGTTCTCTATAAACGAACGCTTTGGCATAGCGCGATGAAAAATTCTACAAGTTAACAAACTATTAGATCATTTAAATTCACGAATGGTATGCATATTTTTGTGAATGGATCTCACCTGAATTTTCATTGACAGAAAGATTCATTGAATTATCTGACCTAACAAAACTCACTGCAAAATTATTTACAACCTTCACCCTCACTTTCACCTTTGTACTTGGATTCCATGATTATGAACATTCGATTAAGATTGCCTTATCTCGTTTCACTAATTATTTATAGCCTTTGAATGAATATATTTATATTTTCGTGTATACATTAATGGATGATTGTATGTAGTAGTAACAGTTTAGTTTGCAATTGGTACATTGCGATTTGTTTCTGTTTCTTTAGCAAGATAACATTATACTCTCTATATTTATAAATGTAGATTTGTTTTCTCAGTGAAACAACTACTGTCCCTACTGTCTCTACATGGTGGCCCCGTTCCTCATTCACCAACCTCCTTCCTGTCAGTCACTTCATTTGGCGGCTGTCAAACAACAGCTGCAAACTATCTGAACCAATTTAATACGAACGTAAATCCATACTAACCCATTGGAACCTTGTAAACAGACAATGAAAGAGTAAACAATATCCTAATTCAAACCATATTGGTAACTTGTACCCTATGTACACATACGGAAAATTTTATGAACACATTTTCCTTACAAATTGTATTCCTACACGTATTTATTTTGACTGCTGACCAATGCCACACTATCTTAATCCACAATCAATAGAAATTGCTAATTACAGAACATGAAATCATGCAAAATGTGTAAAGGAAATGTCATGTTTAGTAGTGATGCAGCTAAAGAGACAATTAAACACTGTTAATTTATCTGTATGGCTATCATGTCAGCCCTGCCTTCTAGAAAATCCTTCTGTATTACACCTGCGATGTACAGTTGTGCTACTGTCACCCAATGAATTAATGACTAAAACTGAAATATGTGATTTCTCCGAGCTACGCACACAGAACAGAGTACTAACAATAATAATAATAAAAGTTGCTTATTTGCTACAAGAAGTAAGTAAGCACAATGTTATGACTTTCACAGCCTATAGCCAGTCTACATTACCTAGCCAAATTTATGTAGTTCGTTGCGTGTTTATTGCTACACTGCTACACAGCAGCATTTCTATCTTATGTGCACACTGAAGACTTGAGTGATAAACATTCCCTCCTATGTGATGAATGTGACGTCAATGAGAAGCGCTAACCTCCGTTCCCCTTCGGCTCTCTCTCTTTCGCTTGTGAAAACTCTCCGTATGACAGCAGTGCTCAGTGCGATTTCTTGTTTTGAATTCAATCCAAGTTTATCCAGTGGTTTTAGCTAGTTTACAAAAATCTATATTCCATACAGTGCAAATAAGTTCATTTTCAAAGTCTCTAGTAGACGTCTGTTTGAGTGCTGTAGTCAGGGGGAATATTATTATTGGCTATAAAGCCAAATACTTTCCTTCTCTACTGCTAAGGTTCGTGTGTGTGTGTGTTGTGTGAGGAACTCCCTAAGCTCTGGACGAGGTATACAAAACACAGGCAGCAGACAGTGTAAACTCTTCTACATATTCATTTGTGTAACTGCTGTTCCGATTGCGATCACGTACGACAAGTGCCGCATTGTATTGTCAATTGTGTGTGGAACTTCGAATTTCAGTCACAAAACATCACAAGCAAAGGTAGGTCTTTCCTTATTTTTAAAGAATTAAAAACTCCCTATTCACAAAGAAACGCTCAGATTCGAGAAGCGAATTTTAAATTATAGTTTATACAAGACAATAGTTATTTTACATGTAGATAAGTTTCTCTAAGACTAAAGTACCTATTACTAAGTAAATAAAGAACATTACATAGACAAACGGTACCAGCGTGAATTAGTGTCGTAAATTCCGTCAAACCCGGAACCTAACAATCTGGTCCTTTATAATGCCGCTATGTATTCACAATCACAACATACTCCAGGAAAAACTGATTACACGTAGCAAAGGTGCATATGCGGCATGCAGAGCTGCAGACCTAATAATAAAACCAAATGTAGACATCTACACATGACTCATTTATAGTAATTATAATGCTACATATATGACATATGGTGACAATGTTTCGGATTTTAGTAGTTATGCTAAGATTATTTGTATGAAATACTTGCATAATAATAGTCATTGATAATGAGAACCAAAGGTATTGATCGTGTCGAATTCAATTATAACTCTTATTAGTTTAAACGCAACTCTTACATTGTGTACTACAATTACAGGACCAGGAATAATGAACATAAAATAACTACAAACACAATAGAATATAAATCGTAACAGCATGGATCGTAGTGAGCGCTGTCGTTATTTTCCCTTCCAAGCTCTTAATATTATTATATTTGCACAGACGACAGGACAGAGGTCTATAAACTCTTGGTTGCGAAACAATGCAAGGGTTAATCCGCAGCCAGGAATATGGAACGTAGGACAGTAGAATGGTATTAATATACATACACTATGAAGACAAAAGGTTTGTCGCACCATCATTCAAAGCAGAGCATACGAATGAACGATATAATGTAATTGATTAATAAATATATAAACCGAATACATTAATATACATCATTGTAATCTTTTGTTTAAAGAAGTCTGGCAGGAATAGATAAGCAATGAAGACAAGGAGAGATACTATTATTTTAGACGGAAAAGTTCGCAGTGCATTTCCTTCGTTAACTAGAATTGTCAACATTCCTCTTCCTAATCTGCTCCATATATTATTATTATTATTGTTGCAGAACACAAAGTCAAGCAAATGATAGTCTATGTGAAACTACTCATATATCTGTATATACTGCAACTATTGTCAAGAGTGAAAACGATTTAGATAGCATCATAATATACTACTCGTATAAGTTCACTGTGAGTAGTTTTTCCAATAATAGCTAAAGGATAAGGTATATGTGCCAAGCCCACTCGACCAGAGATGAAATATTGAGCAAAATACATTTGCCTACAGGAGTTGGGTTCTAGGAACTGTCAAGACATTAACCACAAAATGAACTCTGCTTAAAGTAGCATTTTAGCAACAAGTCTGTTGAATATTACACATTGATTTATTGATTTTTAACGGAATTTTTCTGGATAGGTCTTTGTAATGTTTAAGTCTTATTCATCTCTTGGATTCACTGCTATTAGTGGTTAATATTGAATGAGGCAATAACACTCACTGCTACTGGAAGCAACCATGTAACTACAGCATGGAAACCAGAGGTAGGTCAAGTGAAACGGCCACGGAGAACTACCAATGCATTGGACTTTCTAATAATATCGAAAGAACACGCTCTTACTCTCGGAGTTGTTGTTAGTAGTTCCACAATTTATTAGTATTCCGTTGTTCTGCTCCTGCATCCAACGTTTTCGTGGTTGTAAAAATGTGTTGGGCAGTTCTGTGCACGGGCTGGGCATGGTTATTGTCATTATGTTGTATGACAGAGTGGAAACTATGGAAAAAATGGAGAGAAAAATCAGCTACTTTTACCGTAATGATGTATTGTGAGGGAGATGCGTGTCTGAATGGTCTTAATCAAAGCTATTATACGACCACGCATACACGAAGTACTAGAGAGGAAATATCAAAAGTGCACGCAGCTATAGATTTCGTAAAGGCCCTACAACATTTACATTTTAATGCTCTACTAATGCGTACAAAACTATACTTAATACTTAATTTTACACAACTAGACAGAACTATCATCAAAAATACATCTTTCATTAACATATCTAAAGTAAGTAAAGATAAACAATAAAATGCACTTAAAGAGGTACATACGGCACACGGACCTTAAATCACTTTCAATATTTGGTATGCTAAAATAGCATAATTTTAAGGATCACGTTCTTAATGCTGTTGCCGCTACACAACTGCTAAGAGGGGAACGGTACGCAAATAATGTGGGACATTGATGTTGGTGACAAGGTATTGTCACAGGGAATAGACGTATAATTGGACTCCACAGCTTTTGTTAAGCTTAAAATAAATACACAGAGTTATATTTACAAGAAAATTTGAAATCGGTACGATACGTACCATGCACGAGCTTGAGGAGCTTTTTAACAGGGTTGCTCACCTCCACTAACTACTATGCAATCTCCGTGGTTCATTAGTCACCACATCATCACTATCCACTCATTACCTAAATGGTATTCAATCGGTAGTAATTAATGGATGACTAACGAACTAACCTGTGAAATACATAAGCTCATCCTCGAATGAGTCAACCCTGACAGATTGCGTTTGAGCGCTCTTCCGTATTAATCAGCTATCTGTGTATGCAATCATAATAGTGAGCTAAAAATAATAACCTACTATTCCCTACAAATTACAACATGATTGTAATTGCATCACATACTGACAAACTGCCGCACTGTATTCCACTCTGCTTCAGCACACACACACACCCAAACACAGATAGATACGCACATCTGTGCTTGCAAATACATACACTAGTATAGTTCGTTCATGATAAGTACAGCCATTGAAAATATGACAGTGTGTGTACACGTGCCTCCCTTCCATGACAGGTGAATATAGATGCTTTTGAATGCATCTCATCGTATATACTAGATGTTATTGTTTACACCCACACCCGTACATACAAAGATGCGTACCTTGGATAAGACCTGGATTTGAGTAAGGTTCATCAATGCATTGCATCCAAGAATATTTACCGTTGGTGATTTTCCTAATTAAAATGTAACCCAAACCCGAACACATGAAAAGTAAATATTTTAAAGTTATTTTGAAGAGTAAAGCGATTATTATTGTGTAACAATTTGCCATATTTTATTACATGTGCAACTATATGTATGTACAGGGCATGCAAACAGCAGTAGATATGCTGTTTTCATTGTATTACCGAAGTACGATTGAATTTGGAAAATTTACTTAACCATTTTGTGAAAATTTGTATACAGAAATACCAATTTGTATCTGCTCCTTATGCCAATTTCTTTTTAAACAATAAAGAAAATGAATGTTCCTAGTTTGCAATCTTAGTTCTACTATTCTACCCCGCACTTATAAAATATGAGTTGAATATGTTGGGCAGTAAATTCTCATCATTTTTCTAACTACGGAAAGAAACGTATTGCAGGTAGATCCCTTTTGGCGGGTGTGTATGTTGGTAGTAAACGTCTACATGACTGGCGTCTACACGTGCGGATAACAGAACCATAAAAATTACAAGTAATAAGAACGTAATAGTAGTAGGAAACACGTACATGTGCATTAAGTTATTGGGTAAAACTTTGTAAGTTCAGGTAAGGTACGTATTATAAAGATGTTAAGCTTGGAAAAAGATATTATTCTTCGGGGCATCTTACATTCATGTAAATGGTACGGACGGTTAACAGAGTAGAGTAAACGTTTCTAGCCATATAATTACAAAATGCTGGGCAGTTTGGTGGCTAACATGATTAGGCGGTCGTTGTGGTGAATGAATGAGGTAGTCAGTGAGCCTGTTTCTATGATGTGGATACAATTGAGGTGTATACAATTGTAACTCGTGAGTGAGTGAGTGAGTTTACGGCCTTGTTTTATTGTATTGTTCTGTTTCATTCTGTTTGTAGGCTGGCTGCTGAAAACATCATAGAAATTTCTTCCTTCTTAAACCTTTGACACTTTAGTCTGCGTTCTCGTCTCGTCTGCTCTTATGGTGTTCTACAGAATCCCAATATCCCTTATACAAACAATTGGTGTTGGCCAGTCACAAGTGCCGCGTGTTACTAATAGTTTGTGAGCCAAGACATACATTAACACACTTTTTGCAAATTTGCAACTCAAGAAACTAGACTGAAGACGTGACAGCGCCGGATCTGATTTCTTTTGCGTCCTCCCCGGTCCTGTTACACGCTGTTACTACATAAGCATATATGACGAAGACGTGTTTAACGTGAAATCATCGTTCTGTGTTCCCCGATTCATCGATATTCCGTAATAAAACACGACTGCTCTGTTTTCCTTGTTGATACTGTAGTGCCCGGTGGAATACAAAAACCGGTCAGAATGCCACCGAATAGAACAGTAGCACCGTCACTGCACAAAGTTATTATGTGCGGGTCCGGAGGAGTGGGAAAATCTGCTCTAACGCTTCAATTCATGTACGACGAATTTGTAGAAGACTACGAACCTACGAAAGCAGATTCCTACAGAAAAAAGGTTTGTTTCCAATTTACATCCGTAACTTAACTCGTAAATGATGCACCACAAACTGGTTTTCCCTTACGGTACTTACTAAATTTCAGTCTATTTTAAGACTGTATGAAGGTCGTTTCGTATATTGACGCTTTATCTTTAAATAGAACTACGATTTCTTATTTTGTGCATAGCTGTGATGATGCATGCTGTAGTTTAAAGAAAATTGTAAATAATTCCCCAAAAGCAAATTATTGCTACGCTTTGTATGATGTAAAAGAGGAATCATACTTCTAAGGATGACAAAACTTGCGGCTTTAGCACGTTGTGCTTACAACGTTTATAATAGCACAGGCATTGGGTAGGACACAATGACACACTTTGATTTGTATTGAAATGACAACCAAGAAAATAAGTGTAGTACCTATATATTTTTGTACTAGCTTCTTTGAATTAGTTTTCATAATACCATAATATTCCCTGCAACAGCTTTGTGCATGTTTACCTGCAATTCATAGCTCATTGCATGTGAGAAGCATTGGAATCCCCAGCTCTCCGAAAAGTCTCAATGTTAGTATTGTCATTTTTATTGTTTATGTTGGTTTGGTATTCTGATGCACTGTTTGGACAAAAATATACTGTTAGCACCGGTTTTGGTTTATTGGGAGAACAAATGAAGTGATGGTCATAAACATATTTATGTGAAGTTTTGTATCTTGTAATATATACCTAAATATACTAATACAACAGGTAAGACAAAAGACGTATATTTACACATCTATCACGGAATTGTTTGTCTAAATAAATAGAATAGAACCACCAAGTTTTTGTACGCCATTTATATTCACTATGCAATGGATGCATAAGATACGAATTACGGCTGGTTAGAACAGTACGAAGTACCTACCTACAATGCATCCATGGTACATATAAATGCCGTTGTTAGTTGCTTCCGTCATCTTGACAAACACTGGAATTCTGACAGCGAAATATTATGGCCAAAGAATTAATAGAACCCCCTATTTGTAGGCCTAATGGTAAGTACATGTGGTGTTTGTACCCTATGTACATGGTATGCTTCAGAAGTTACTACATAAACATGAGTCATGACTGCAAGTTGTACAGAGTGAAGTTGCTTAGTCATAACTTGGTCGCTTCAAATTTCGGAGATAGATAATTAAAGAAAAAATTTGCATTTCAATATTTAGAGATTGTGCTAATAGTCATTAAGTTGGTGTAATTAAAATTGATCAATTCTCATGCCTACTACGTATACACGTATAAAATGATTTACACGAGAATAATATTTCCCTTGGTTTAACTAGCAAATTCCTGTTGAGCGTCATATCTACGTACATAATATCATGATAGTAGAGGCACTTTTAGAATTGCTTAAATTTAGTATTAAATATGTCGGCAAGCTGCATACCGAAGAGTGCAAACAGCTTATGACGAATGGCTTCACTGGCTATTGTTCAGCTTCCGTAGTTGATTTTCTCACGCTACCTGTTTCCCACTTCAATTATATTTCATCATAACTTTGATAATTAAATAATTTGATAGTGGCAACGGCAAGTATTAATGAATGCGTTTTTTTGTGCAGGTTGTGCTGGATGGAGAAGAAGTGCAGGTAAAAAGACAGTAAAATTTTACAAAATTTCACACTGTAAACTCATAATTATTGCATAATAATTTACAAAAATTGTTTGTAACACTTTCAGATTGACATTTTGGATACAGCAGGACAAGAAGACTACGCGGCCATTAGAGACAATTACTTTAGATCGGGCGAAGGATTCCTTTGTGTATTCTCAATAACGGAACGAGACTCCTTTCAGGCTACTCAGGAATTCCGGTACACCAACTTTTGTTAGACATAATAAGAATTAGTCCTTGCTAGGCTGTAAGGGATGGAATTCTGGTGGGACTTGAACCATCTGTCTGATAGCTTTATTTCTTGCACCTTCTAACTTTTAGAGTTCTGATCTAATTTAGTGTCTATCTGCGGCTGCGAGAATGCCGCTACTGATTCTTTTGCGTGTCTTTAGTATGTCAGTTATGTGGAAACTTCGGCTTAAATACATCTTTGTCTCTCACATTTAATGATAAGCGTAGGGTGTATAGGTAGACCTATTGACGTTTGATATCCACATATGTATTTGGTGCTGCTAATGTAAGCAATGCGACCTTAGATGAATTGTTTTCTGGGATAGAAATCGTAGCTAATTGAGTTTGTGGTTGATGATTGCCATGTGCCGTGTGGAATTTTAAACTAGTTTGTGTTCGGATGTTTGCAGAGAACAAATCCTTCGTGTGAAAGGCGAAGAAACGGTTCCAATTCTCCTCGTGGGAAACAAATCCGATTTGGAGGAACGACGGAAAGTGAGTCGAGAAGAAATCGAAGCCAGAGCTGTTCAATGGGGAGTGCCATATGTGGAAACATCTGCAAAGAATCGAACAAATGTAGATAGAGTTTTCTTTGACTTGATGCGCGAAATCCGTGCAAGCAAGAGTGATGACAGCGGCAGGGAAGGTGGCAAAAAAGGTAAAGACAAGAAGAGGAAAAAGCTAAAGTGCTCTCTTTTATAATTAGTGCTAAGCTAAACTAAGGAAGTGAACTGAAGCGGATTTATAATAACGTTTACCGTATAATGCTCCGCCCACTATTCCTCTTCTTCTACACGGACATCGTCATCTTCCCTGTCGTCGTTGTCCTTTGATATCTTGTTGGTTTGTGAGCAGCACCTACTTTAGCTGACGATAATTATTCGAGGTGATGTCATAAGGAAACGTAACTTCCAGATTATAATTATGTTGTTACTACTATCTAAAAGTACTAACAGTAGTACAGACACATCCATTTAGCTTTTGTATTATTTCGAACTTTGAACTTGTTATCGAAGCAGCTTCTTTAAATCTTGTCCCAAAAAAATTCTAAATTACAAATAAGAATTTTCGTTACATTATATTATTATTGTTATTATAGTACACTACATATCTCTTAATGCATATTGTGGAATGATAAAAGTATAAGTTGTGTACGTATATAAATGTAGTAAGTACTACTGTAATAAAACTACAAAGAATTTGCAGCGAACTTACTTATATTTGTACACCACTATGATAGTTATTAAATATAGTTTGCGTGTTCAATTTACAATTGTATTTGCATGTCATGTACCTTAATGTATAATTCCGTTAAG
Source organism: Plutomurus gul (assembly GCA_019776185.1). Classification (NCBI taxonomy): domain Eukaryota; kingdom Metazoa; phylum Arthropoda; class Collembola; order Entomobryomorpha; family Tomoceridae; genus Plutomurus; species Plutomurus gul. Next base: position 5,762 of record JABASC010001383.1, on the reverse strand, counting down.
TTTCTGTTGAGTCATTATAAGTCTGTCTTCATGTTCTTAATAAGTTTTGCGTTTTGTAGGGACCAATTTCTGAATGATGCGTAAATATGCTTTTTGTATGCATTGACTTTACATTTACACGTACAACTTCTTTATTTGCCAAATACGATACATACATACGCGAATGGATTAAATGAGATTACACAAAGTATATCAGTTTTTGCAATGTTTTTTTTGTTTGTTTGCAATGCTTCCTTATGTTAGTGTTCCGTTAGCTAGTCATGCCCCCTAGGTACAGACTAGACGAAGAAGTGGTAGACACTTCCTAATATCATACATGAATGTGTAGTGGAGAGGTATGAAATGAAATGTGGAATTTTGAAGTTGCTTTACTCAATTAGCCTGGCCTGAGCTGCTGCGAATATGTTTTGCTCTGCTGTGTGAACTTTAGAGATTCCACACACTTTTCTGATGGCGTTTTGGCAGTTACTCCACACTTGGAATTTCGACTCATACATTCACTCATCTAGTTTCTGCTTTACGTACTTACAATAATATTACTTTTATTGTTGTAAGATTTCTATCACTTACTTACAGATTGTTGATGTAAATTGTAAAAAGAAACTTGTTGCAATTTCCAATTCCATTAGAGTTTGCAGGTCAAATTATTTGCTAATGAATATTTGAAACTGAAATCATTTAAAGTGTAACAGTATTATTAAAGATTGTAGCATGGTTAACCCCTCTCCCCATTATAATAAATAGAAACATATGTAGTATAGACAATTAAACGGTCTGTTGGAAAATGCAGTTTAGTCTGAATTGCAATTACTCTGCCAAATTTGGTTCGTACATTAGAACTTAGAACTTATTATTAGCTTTGGTGTAAATGTATTTCTATATAAAATATGCCTTGTCTCGTCCCTTGTAGCATGTATGTACATTATAAGTGGATTAGACGCATAAAAGCCACATGACTTTGTCTCACCGGTATTACATTTGTGACAGTTTGTACCATGAAGCATAATATGTAAACTTTGACACAAACTTGCATTTGTATATGTACGGAATGTAAATCAAATAAAATTCTGCTGAGCTGAATGTATTTATACCATAGACATTTTTTGAATATGTGCGTGTGTACGATGTAAATTTATAATAATATTGTAATGAACTGTTGAGAGCAGAAAATACGTCTTTAGTTTAGTAGAGTAGGATTAGAATTTAGATTTAGAATAGTAACTAGTTCTAATAGTAATTAATTTATTACACATTGTTAACTACTATTGCCCCACAAAACGACAAGTGTAGACTCTGTGTGGAATCTATCTATCTACTGAAATTTGACTGTAAAGTTTTGTACACATAATATGCAAAGCCTAAACGATATTACTTCAAACTACTCCATCATTGCCAACAGAATGTTTCAACTTGTAATAAATACTTTATTTGGATCACCATCTGTATTCTACCATAATCACTTGCAAAAAGCCATACTTCACATTCTCCTCATACGCTGCCTTGTAATTGGCAAGGCCAATGGTCTTGACTTCATCATGAACGAATTTAAATTAAATTCCCTAATGATTTTTCTGTAAGAGTTTTATCGTTGTAGGTCTCTTGTACTTATATCCGCGTAATAACAGTAATTTACGCAACTATTTAAAGAACCAATTTATACACGTGGGCATGTTGTATTCATGGAATACTTTGTACACACGACGATCCTGACAAAACTCCTTGGAAAATGTCAAACTAGAAAAATGCAGAGTCACGTACATAATGAAATGGGGAACTTTTACTGTCTCCGAAACGAACCGTTTGCTAACTGCAGTACGTCTCGCAATAGTATACTCACAATAGCATACTTAGAACAATTCTGCATCGCATTGCATGCTTCCGAGTTCCGTTCGCCTCTCTTTGACTTGACTCACATATAATAATAAAACATAGACCTACTACATCGTAGAGCAAATGCATGGTCAGCTCAATCTGTGATGGCGTTGAGTAGCTTGAATGTAAACGGAAGGAATGTTTTCCATTAGAACGGAACTAAAGAAACTATTATGTACCTGCGAGCGCGTAGGTAAGCATTAGCTGCTACTACAACGTTTTTAGTACCAGATCGTTTGTACGTGCAGGAAAAAAATGAAGTTTTGATGGTTTTTCTGAAGCAAGTTGTGCAACAGAAATTGAAGTTGTGATCTAACTAACTGATTGTGACATTGTGAGTGCGCTGGCTGATTTGGGAACGAAGTGGAGCTGAAGCCACCACCACTGCGCCAATGCTCAATGTATAGTTTTCTAAACAATCGTTTCGTCACGGTTGGGCAACAACATTCTCGTTTCCCAGATACATTACAAGATAAGCAGATTTTTATTGATCTATCTATTGATCTTGTCTTTATTTGTAAATTATACTTTCGACTCACTATTCTGCTATAGCATATCTAACCAGAAGTCAGAAGTGTATGAAATGTTTATTAGTATGTGCGCATAGTTCACATAATATGCATAGTCGAGTCATTAGACTAGTCACACTTTCGCTTTATGTATACCTGCACACAAATACAGCACACCCTCTTAGTACACACAAAAGAATACATGACTCACCCGTAAACCATGCTTTTACCATCTTTCAATTAGTCAGAATATATACCTATGCAGGATATGTACATACATAGAGAGTATGTGCATGTATTTATCCTAAAGTGTATAACGCATGTAGCACTGCAATTTACAAGAGGTAAAATGTTAGATGCCTTGGTTCTCTTCCAACAAGAATTGCTTAATGAAATTACCTAACCATAATAAACTAAAGCAAAACGGAAATGAAGATAATATAAGCTCTGAAAGATGAATAGTTCAGTTGTAGGAGTTTCCAGCTCTTTCGGATGCACTCACAGACTTAAACCTAATTATCTCTTGTTATCCGCACACTTTGTAATAATTGTAGGTACTACTAATTGCTCATAATTTGTGAGACGTATTAGGAAATAGGAAATGACTCATTTCCCTTGTCACCAGTCAAAAAATATCTTTTGTGTACTCATCCACATTTTTGCTAGAGTGGTATAAATTTTAATCGACTTTGAAAATTTGGCCCACTAAACTGGGTCACAATACGGGAAACACACCTAATTATTATTATTATTTGCATTCAACTTAAAATTGGTTAATAGAAGAAATACAACAATACAGACAAAAAACAAATTGTGTGCATAAAAAAACAATAGACATTGTGACTCTAATTGCTTTTTTATTTGCTTGTAATTATTTACTTTTGAAATTAGATTCAAAGTTTTTCTTGGGATGATGAAACACAGTTCGTAATTGGTTGATAAGGCTCTGCGAATTTCGGATAAGATATCTTGCCTTTCATAGGCGACAGCATTGTGGCATTGTCCCCTTGACGAACCGCATAGCATACCTGTGTGTGTTCACTGTACCTCAAGCGCTGCTGCAAATCCTTTCTTCTTTGTGTGGTCCAGACAAAGGAAGTGTCAATGGCTTCACCAAACGTCTGGTTAGCTAGTGATTCAGGTGCTGTCACTATGATCTTACCAACATCGTTGTACCTGTGCACAAGTAAAATGTTAACGCCACAACTAGTAGATGTTCTATTGGCATGCCTCTAAGCTATAAAGGTATAAATGCAGCTTAATTATTTTATTTAAACATAAATATGGAAATAGATGTGCTCATTACGTCACATTATCAATTCCGAAGATGTTGGTAAAATTCTCGACGGGATAATTACTCCCACAGAATTGAAGCTTTACTTTCGGGTAGTACCATACGAATGAGTCGCACATCTCTTCTTCTGTGGAAAGCCCGGCTAGAGTAACGTTATCTCTATCCAAGGTCTCGTACGTGCATTCTGTTATCGTTCACAAGAAAAAAGTCTGTTACCAACTATTCGGTGTGTGAATTTATTCAAGCGAAATTCTATAGCTTGAGTGTCAAACCCTGTGTCAAGTGATCTCCAGGCAGTACTTTCACTTCTTTATGTAAAGGTCTGCTTTGCTGGTAGTCGAATGCATAGTTATTATCACTGGCTATCCAAGGTAGTTCTTGCTCTCCTCTAAAATGCCGAAGTTTCAATTTTCTACCTACAAACAAAATCATGTGTTTTTGTATTACCTACTATCTGTATCTGTACCTGTATCTATTACTATACACAGATCATCACCGACTTATCTTGTATAGAATACACAATACTTTTACCTGCTAAATGTGAATGGAGAAGAACGTTAAAAACATTAATCCCTTCTTCGGGAATTTCTGTTTTTAGACACTGAGAAGAACAATGCCCCACAATAACAAATTCCCCTGATCTTGGTGGCACAATGTGAGTGTTCGTGAGAGTATGATGCACAAGTAATACTCCTGCGTCATGTTTCCTGTCACACAAGAAAAGCGTAGAGACTATTTTCTTGGCCACTATTAATTAATTCATATGTGAAACATCGTTTACCTTAGAGTCGAAGTATAGTAAACCTCCAATTGAGTTTGGAAGAAGACGTTTGCCAATTCTTTGGGATTGTTATAGTGCACTTCTAATAGAACATACTCGTGCTTGTTTTCTCCGATGGGATAGCCTACGTGATCTGGAAGAAACTGAGCCTGTTAAGCAGAAAATCGTTAAAACAAATAACAATATTCGGAAATATACGAGTGTAAATTTATAAATTTTCGCATGCAGAACATTTTACCCTTCCACCAACTGCCCAAACGTATAGCATTTGTCTACAGGAAGTTAGAGGCAGCTTATTCTCTCTGTATGTCTTTGGATTGTAGCACTCTGCCCCCTCCGTTTTTACAAACGGTTCAAAATACGTTTCAGGGTCTGTGCCATTTGGAGCTGTGCATACCCACACCAAAATATGATGAAGATATTCTTTTGCTAGGACTGCATCCAAATTCACACGAAACTGTCGCAAATAATTGGTATTTTAAATTAAGTACAAGTTTGTTTTATAAAATACCGACCCAAAAGTCGTAACAGCTTTTTACTAACCCCAACGATATGGCTTTTAGCGCCAAAGTTAGGAGATTGGTGAATGGAACACCAATAAGTTGTACTTTTGACCGGCATGGTTTTATTTGAAGTAATTGTCCACTGATTAAATTTCGAAATATTTACTTCAGGACCGGTAGAATCAAGCAGTTCAATGGCATATGAGCCGCGATTACCAAGATGGTAGTCAATGTAATCAGTATTCCCATAAGACCATATGATTTTTAATGTGTCCATCTGAAATTATACAATTGTACGTACTGTTGATGAGTCGAATAAATAGATGTGTTTATTAATATGGGTCTATTAGCGTTTGTACCCCTATGGGAATATCTTGACCGTGAGGATCGCAAGTGTCCAAAGATCTCCGAAATCGCAAAGTTGTGTGTGTCACATTTTCATGGGCACTCTCTAGAAACCAGTCTACCTGCTGGTCGACTACAGGAAATGTGTTTCCAGTTCCATGATAATCCTATTATTACAATATTCATTAGTAATGCGGAAACATTTGAAAAGATGGGCAATGGCGATAAATTAATTAGTACTCAACATACAGTTTCTCTAGTTTCCACAAATTAAAATATTTTGAATAAATTTAAAGAATAAAAGGTTGATGAGAGATTACATTGAAGTAAGTGGTTCCATTAGGATAAACTCCTCCTATCACAATGTCGGCACCAGCCATCCCTCCATGAGTGGACAAACCAAATCCCACGAATCCCGTAGTTTCAACCGCTGCTTCAAATACGATTGTTTTGGATTC